>KL280005.1:44236-100830 GCA_000699545.1 Podiceps cristatus | reverse complement strand
GCTTGCTTTGGCAGGGGGGTTGGCCCCATGATCTCTCGAGGTCCCTTCCAACCCCTACAATTCTATGATTCTATGATGTCAATGCTGTCTACCTGAGTCTAGTTTTACTATTTTACTAGTTTTGCTCTTTTACTGCTGGTACTAAAACTATGAGTTTAGCAGTTTTGCATGATTTTTTAATTTATTTCTAAATCACAAGATGGGAAAACTGAAATGGCAACAGACTTGTCAGTGAGTTCACAGCATTTATGTTGCATTACCATCATCTAAAATCGGGAGAGAAGAGAATTGAGAGTGGCTTTTTGTAGTTGTGGGAGGCCAATAGCAGGATCTTACCCTTTCGCAGAGCCTAGAAACTGTTAGCACTTTTTAAATTTTCTCCAGCAGACAAAAGCTCAGAAAGCTATTTAGGAAACGGGATTATGGCAAAGTCAGTCTGATGTCCCCTAGAGAGTAATTGTCAAGGAAGAGTGTGTCGATGTCTATACGATGTGACACATTTACTCCCCAAAGGAAATGAGGGCTTTACCCATCCCTTCGGAGGACTGCCCCACGAGATGCATAAACCAGCCCCAGAATACCGTTTGAGGGGCTTCATCTTCCATTTGGAGTTAAATCTTCATTGTTAGATCACTATTTTCAAAATAGTTCAGCGAGAGCCTCTGGGCTAAATCCATACATATATGTGCTCTGGAGTGGGGTGTGGGAGAGATGTAGATTCAGATTGGCAAAGGGCTCAGGCTGGCCAGCGCAAGCTTGAAATATCTGTGAAAATGATGAAAGTTAGTTTTTTCACTTAGGTTAAAATCACAGACAGAACTTCAGCTTCGAAAGCACCTCAGGCTGATGGTAGCTTTTATTTGGACAAGGCAAGCAGAGTTAGAAATACATGTTAAAGATGTTTATTCTCTGTAGTTCAGGCGTACTTGTAGACTTTTCGAGAAGTCCTCCATTGAAGCGCACGCCTCTCCATTCAAGCATTTCTTGCGCACGTAATTTCCTTTGTGCTCTCTGTTGGGATTGTGGAGAATCCAGCGAGTAACTGACAGGCTTATTTCCGATGGGATAAACCGTTTCTAGCTGAGGCTTGTTGGGAGAGCTGTTCTCCATTTCACTGCATTCAACAAGAGAGAAAGAAGAGAAATGATTTCAAATAATATAAGATCTTCTAATTTTTTGGTATTAATGTATATATAAAATCGACCAATTACTAAACTACAGCCTTTAGAAGTATTATGCTTTAGAAACAGGTCTTCAGAGAGTTTTGCATTAACAGAATCAGAGGCGAGAAGGTTCAGAAATTGGTGTGTTAGAAGAGAGTCAGCTATGGCAGAGCTGCGATGGGAGGGGGGCACCAAGCACAGTGCGTGCATGTTTGTGCTTTTCAATGTGGAAAACTACTATATTTTTGTGCGGATAGTCTGCAATGTTCTTCAGGTCCAAAAAGAGGACCTGAATCTCACCCCATGTTCACAAAAGTCTCGGGCACATGGTATGGAGTCGTTTTAGGGGCCTTCAAATTAGTATGAAGTTGATTAAACAAGCCGGTTATCGTCCTGAACCACCGTCTCATCTCACCTCACACGCGTGGTCTTAAGACCTACTTCTCTCAGCCCTGCCGCTGTTGCAGTACAGCTTTATTGCACGTATATTGGACAGTCAGTTAGGCACTATTACCGGTGAACAGTTTACTGTGAACATATATAGGGGGAGCGATGAAAAAGTGAGAACTGAGCATATGAAATATGCCAGAGCAATTAAATTTTCATTGAGTTTTGCCATGGTACAGAAAACTACTTTGTAGTATTGATTCACATGAATGAAAATGTGACTGTCAGATTTTTAAGCTGTCTTCACTATTGTCCTGGCTTTTTTTTTTTTCCTTTGCTTTACTATTATTTCTTAAATTCTTGGTGCTAGTTTGAGGGGAAAAAAGCAGGTATATTGTTCTGGAAAAAAGTTTCAGGTAGATTTATTTAAACTTAAAACCAAGCTAGAATATAATGCTTAATATGTAGGATTTAGTGGACGATTAAAAATTTCAAGGAAGAAAGAATTGTCAGTTTGTAAATTTTCAGGCTGTTACACTTCCTCTCATCTCTTCATTCATCCATCCTATTGTGATTAGTTTGGAAGTTTTAAATGAAAATTAATTTAAAATTATTGTCCTTCTGCTTACATCACTTTTATATGAAATGCTACTTCAAATGTACTAATGAGTTTGCTGAATGTAATCTGTTTTGCAGAAGATTAAGATAACTAGAGCAGTCATTGTGCTATGCAAGGAAAATTCCTCAGCCTTTGAGAAACGCTAAGATTTTCTAGTCTTGGTGATCTTAAACTACTTTTTAAATCAAGTGTTACACCTTATAAATTGAAAGTCTGCTAGCTCATTCTTCAAATACAAAGCTACAATTTCAGGAAGACTTAATTGCAAGGATAAAATGAGTAAAACATGCACATATGGCCTGAACACTTATCCCGCTACTTAATCTTCACTATTTATACGGGGTGTTTTTAAAGCATAATTCAAAATCATGCATTACGGGAATTTCGCTGTGGGATATTCAGGAGTCACAAGCAGTCAGAAATTGCCTTAGTCAGCAGCCCCTGCAGGAGCCAGCTTCTCTATTTTTTCTGTTTACAGCAATAACTTATATCAAGGAGAAGTAATTTGGTGGTTTTAAGAAAATATTTTTTTAAATGTCTGCGCCTTTCTTTTAAGTTGCGGTTCCACTTTCTTTTAAGCAGCGCGGACACAGGGAGATGCATCCTTATGGCCTGTCATTTGCCAGTTTTTGTTATAAGCATTAGATTCATCTGAAAAATTTGCCTTAAGGATTCCTTTTCTGAAACATATTTGGAAGAAGGCAACTTCTTGTTCTGGGATTAAGCACAGCTCAGGCTAAGAAACCTGTGATACCTGCATATGTCTTTTCTCAGCACCGTCTCCAATGACCTGTACTTTAGATGTTAATAGATTATGAGTCAAGGGGTTTATGGCACATGGGATTAATGCTTGTGCCTTTCACGGAAGGAGAACAAAACCTGACAGCCAGAAGTCACTACCTGGCACCTGCTTATGTCAGCTACGCCGTACCCAGCTTACGCTGTGCGTGGTGGAGCAGGGCTCCTTCAGCCTCTTCATGCGTTTTAAAATTTGCTAAACGCACGCAACAATGGGGAAAAAAAAGCTAAACTGGAGGAATATAGTATCTACTATTTTTCAGATGAATAACTGATAAATTTGAGATGTGTGTAGAAAGAGAGATGGTTACATGGAACCAGATCAGAGGACGAGAACCGGGGCAGAGGAATGTGTGTGTGTGTGTGTGTACACCAGAGGACTTAAAACTCTGTGTGTGTGGAGCTCCCACCCTTTCAACAGCATATTAAATGTATTACAATGTATTGCTGCCCCTGCAGCACCTGAAGGTAGGAAGCTATCCAAATGTAAATGCCATGTTTACATCTTGGTTCCATGGAGGGGAACCAACTTTTTAAAAGGGTAGATAATGACAGGACAAGGGGGAATGGATTGAAGCTGAAGGAGGGAAGGTTTAAATTAGATATTAGGGGGAAGTTTTTTACAGAGAGGGTGGTGAGGGGCTGGAACAGGCTGCCCAGAGAGGGGGGGGATGCCCCATGCCTGGAGGGGTTCAAGGCCAGGTTGGACGGGGCCCTGGGCAACCTTGTGTAGCTCCAGGCCTGGAGGTTGGTGTCCCTGCCTGTGGCAGGGGGGTTGGAACTCTGTGATCCTTGGGGTCCCTTCCAACCCAGACCTTTCTGTGATTCTACGTGAATAAAAACAGATAGGAGATCTCATCTTGCATCATTATTTGGGGCAAGGATTTCCTTTGTGCTGTCAAAACGTGTGAGGGTGTATGTTTGTGCCACGTGCATCAGTCCAAGAGTGGCTGGAGATGTTACTGCTTGAAGAAGGCTGGACTCTGTCTATACTTTTGATTGTTTATGTTCCCAAATTTAGGTCTGTTTGCTCCAAGCTTGTTGAGGCTGGGAAGTTGAGGGAAAGAAGTTAAGGATTCTAATATCTGATGCAGCAAAGGAAGATTTCCTTTTTTTTTTTTTTTTTTCTCATCAGAAAGATCTGCACTTGTGCAAGGGTTATCTGAACAGTCCCTTTGTATTTTGAAATACAAGTTCTGTCAAATCATCTTTGGGAACAACTACTACTTTTTTACCTAACTATGTGAAAAACTCACACTTGACACTCAGAAACCTAGAAATATGGGTTCCTGCATGGTCTCATTCACCAGTCACCTACTGAACTGAATGACAGTAGGGCTACCTTCTAAGCTTTTAATTATATTTGTTTAATAACTACTAAATTCAGCTTTTGTTTTAAAATATACTAGATTTACCATTTTTTTAAGACTTAGTATAAAAGCTTCTAGAGAAAAATGGAGTAAGAGGAAAAGAAAACGACATATCCAGCCAGGACAAATATTTATGGTACAATCTTGTAAAAAGAACTAATTTTTCTCATTTTGCATATGCACTGTCTTTTGTGTTCCAGGTAAATAAGTTAGTCATTTATGTTTCAAATCAAGCTTCATGTCCACTGAAAATCCAAAGTGTAATGCAAGCTAGTTGCATTTTAACTTACTCTATCTCCACATTTCTTTTAAGACTCACCAATTGCATGAGGCTCAGCGCACTCTGTCTGCATTTAAATGCATTTAGAAAGATTGGCTGCTTTATTGTGAGAAAGGCCTTGTTTACTTGAGAGAAGTTAATGCTCTGCAATCACACATACAAGTTCTAGCCCTGGGACTCATTCACTGAGTGTTTGACTGGAGAAGTGAAATCCGCTTTGTTGCAAAGCAACACATTTCAGCGAAGCAAAAATTCCATTTCTGTTAAATCGCTTTCCAATTTTCAGGGTAATGATGTGTTTAATTTACCACAAAACATGGTAAACTGCCTGCAAGTATGAGTTTTGATTAGTCATTTAGACTCATTTTATTTAATTTTAATCCCTTTTTTCATTTGAGTGAAATGTATCTGTAGTTTTTTGCTTAAGTTTATTGTTAGTTTTCTAGCACTTAATTTCTATATTTTAATGCTGGCAAAAAATTTGAGTTCCTGGTTTATGAGAGGAATGATAGTTTTAGTATCTGCTCTACTAACCATGGCACAGAAGACCCAGAATCCATTAAAACTTCAGACAAAATGTGGATAACGTGCTGAACACGTTCTCCTATTTCTAATTTTTACTGTAAGCCCTACAGTACCACGTAGCTGAGATAATTTCCAATAGCATCATCTTTTCCCCAGTTTTCTTGAAGCATTTAAGTGGCTTTGCGAGTTTCCTTCAATTGTTCACTTTTACTGCTTCAGTCCCCTAAATACTCTGATCATTTGCCACTGACGCTGGTGCCCAGCTATGGTGTGGATAGCTGAACATACGCTGGAGCAGACAGCGCCACGTGTTTGGGGGTTACAGGGAGCCAGACAGCTACTCTCCCCCTTCCCCAGGACAAGGGTGGATGAAGATGGGTCCCTTCCAACTTGAGCTATTCTGTGATTCTAAGGTAGAAAGTGGCACGCTCTTCTTCTAAGGGTGCACGAGTAGGCCAAGGCGAAAGTGAAAGCAGTCTTCAGGTGCCTCCCTTTTGGATGACTTCGTGGCTCGTCAGCATCTGTGCAAATTAGGGGAATGAGGGTCTTAAGATGAGTTTGCCTAGAAACGTGTATTGTCCTCTCTTTGCTGGTTGTTGTGCATTTGGGAAGTACAAACTGTGTCAGGTTAAATGATATTTCTCCCCACTGTCACCTTCCTCCCTTTAGTTTCCTTTCTTCTACTTGCATGGGTGCACATAGCCAACATTTTCTCTTTCCATTTCTCTTAAATGGGGGGAGCAAAAGGTCTAGAGGGCTCGTTCTAACTTCTAAGCTGACACATTTCCAATATCATGGTATTTTTGTGGTGATCAGTCACAAATGAGCATTGGTGAATGGGGCGGAAGACCAGCTTGTAGGTCCTTGCCAGCCCCCCCTCTCTGAAGAAGAGAATGATAAGGGAGAAGGGAGGTCCGGCCCCCATGCTCTGCCAGTTCACCCCACAGCCATTTCTTCACGTCACCTCCCCAAACCCAGCACTGGCCAAGCCCGAGGCAGCCCCTTGTAACCTCCTCCTGTAACTCGTCCTCCGCCACGGGCCTCCAAGGAGCAGGCTCCCAAGGTCTGCTCCTTCTCTTCATCCCCAGACACATGTTTACTTGCAGATGTAAGCAAAAAGCTTAAATTTTTGGAGGAATATCCGTGGGAAGCAATTTTCTTCCTGAACTCAGCGTTACTATTTTGACACTATCCCAGGTTAATCTTTATTTCAACAATGATGTGTGGACATTTGTGGGACTGTCTGCTTAATGTATATGTACAGCTGTCACCTTGAAAATAAACTGGTTGGTTCATAGAAACAGACCACAGCACGCAGATACGGGAAGTTCAAAATAATGGTGATAATGTATTAATGTCATCTTTTAAATTTTAAAGATGTGATGTTCACTTAACAGTCAATCTGATCTCTCCCATTTAGTTCACGTAGTTAACTTTTTGTTCTCCAGTTATTAATCATTTGATGGGTCTTTCATTTCGCTGACTTTCTAGAAAACATTTTTCAATATGGATATCCTAAGCCTCTATGAGACACAGTATTTTGGGATTTGAAAAAAACTAGTAGTAGTATAGCACAAGAGAAATATAGCACAAGAGAAACCCAAATAACAGAGGTGTCTGACAATGAAATAGTTGCTACATCTGCTGAAAAATATTTCAGACCATTATGAAAGATTGATAGAAATTTTAGTGCAAGTTCACTAAGGGAGAAGCGTATGTTTCTGTGTGTCTAGTCCTCAGGGCTGGTTGTAGGCATGTACAGAGGCTTGTATGGCTGTGTACAGTATTTTTATATAGGTTGTAAACACGTGTGGTTTATTAAAAAGTTTTGGGGCTAATACTGCAGAATTTACACAAAATTTACTACAGTTATTGCTGCAAAATATTAAGTGCAGTTTAAAGAAAAAAGTGATGATGCTTTAGCATAATAAAAATAACTGACTTGGGGAAGATTTGCTATCGAAGCAAAACTAAGAAATCTGGGAACTCAGCCTGACCATGGAAACTACTTCTCTCACCACAAATATGACATGTACATTTTATGAAACCTACTTATTACCAGGGGCCAAATTCTGTGGTCCTTATGCAAGTACAACTTTCACTGAAAGTTCACTAAGGACGGTAGAATTTGGCCCCAAGCTATTTCTTTTCCATAGAAAATTACTTCATTTGTAATTTCCTCTTCTTATATTTCTCAGTAACTGCAGAAATGTGAGCTAGTCATTTAATTTCATGTGAGTAAAAGCTTTCAGGGCTCTCTGTGAAATTGCAACTTTATCTTTCAGTGTAATAGAATAAAGGAGTAAATTTGTAGACGTGATGTTTTACTTAGAGGGAAAAAAAAAAAAAAAACGTATTTGGATAACGACATAGACAGGAAACCAACATAGATGCGTGAGTTTTTCCATCGAAGTAAAATGAGAATGATTTTGGGCTTTGAACTGAAGAGCAGTGACTTAGGATGTTACAAACGGCTGAATTAATATTAGACTTCTGGGATATTTCTGTGAGCAGAAGGCAGCCACAAGCTAGTGCTGAATGAGATCCGGGTTACTTACATTACCCTAGCTAATTTTATTAGTATGGTGCTCAGCCTTGGCTGGTATATTCACTTCTATAAGGTTAACATAAATATGTCCATACCGCGCTGCGTGGTGCCTTATAGGCACACCCGGTAGGAAAGTGGAATTGGAGAATAATGGCACAGAAATATATAGGGGGCTGAGGCAAGGGCTGGGACTTGATACGTGGAGCATTTGTGTGGTACCCTACCCTATTTTTGTGAATAAACTGACAGTGAATTCACTGGCCTTGGCTCTTTGTGTTAGCAAATACTTTTAAAACAATGAGTTTTGGGTTTTAGCTGTGAATTAGCTTTCTTTTCCAGGCTGAACTGCATTACTGATGGTCTTTGAAAGTGACTTACCCAAGATTAATTTCTGAATTATGTATAAATTGTTTAATCACCTGTGAAACTTAACAACTTTCAACTTTTCGTTTCATTAGCTGTGAGCTGAATGTCAATTAAATGTGTTTGGAAGGCCAGAGCTTGATGACACATGCAGCAAACACTGCTGAGGACTCTGTTTCTTTTAATGCAGTAATAATAAACACTGCAGAGGCAATATTTCAGCAATCAAGAACACTTTTGCAGTCTTTTCTATCTATAAGTGTTTGGCTAAATGACAAAATCGGAGAGGGGAAAAAGAAAAAAGGGTAAAAAATGAGTCAGACTTACTGCCTTAATGTAACCTTCCTGGCTGAAAGTGTACTAATTGGCAAAACGGATTACCTCAGACTAGAGCAGAGAAAGGCCTCCATTGTGCGCGGCCGTGGCGTGAAACCTATACTCTTGGCACACGCATTCTTTCCTTAGCATCGTGATCCGGCTCGTCCCATCAGCAGGCTTCAAAGTCAGCCTTCCAAGATTTATAGCACGTTTCAGTACGAAGCTCTTCCGTTCAGTTCACTTGTGCATTATGCCAAGTCACTTTGAAGTATTTCCCAGTGAAAACCCTCCTTCCCACACAGAAGTCGCTCCCGGCTTCTTCCTGCGATGCGGTGCGGTGGCACCTCAGCCTGCAAGGGTTAACGTGTGGGGAAAATGGGTCGTTATTTCTTCCTTTATAGGAGAGCTGGGTGGCTGGAGCCCTTGCCAGGACGATGGGAGCCCCGAGCGAGCGCAGAGCCTGCCTCCTTCCCAGCCCTGAGAGGCTTGAGGCCCAGCCGTAACCTCGGGTAGCGGCGACCCGATCATCTGCTGGGGTGGAAGGACTAGGGCGGTCATGCAGGGCTGCCTGCGTTTCATCAGATGACAGCTCGGGCTAATATACTTGCCTGGCGGCAAGGACTCGAACCAGGCTCTGGGATGCTGGCCCAAAGCATTTCATGAGCGTCGCTTTTTCCCTGGTCCAGCAAACAGGGACTTTATTGTAACTGTTTGAGATCGCTTGCGTAAAGCAGGCATGGTCATCATCAGTCACTTGAGTAAAAGAGGCATATCTTATGTGTTTTATGCTTCTCTCTCATTTTTGCTGTGTATTCAAAGGAAGGAATGATCCCATTTTTTCAGGGACCCTCAGTGAAGAATTTGGTTAGCAGAAGCTCTTTTGCTCACTCTTGGCTCAAAATAAATAATAGACTGGCAAAACTAACATCAACTTGTAAAACTTTTTGGTGTCTTTTTGGATTTGACAAAGGGAGAGCTTAAGAGAATAAACACTGAGGGGCTGCACATGAATGCACACGCTCTTTCTCACTCGTTTCTGCTCATCAGAGTCAAGTATTAGAATAATGAGGAGAATTAAAGCTGTAAGTTGAGTTCAGTCCAATTTCCTATCAGCCAGTATCCCGTCCGAGCAAGTGTTATTTGCTGCCTTAGACGGTTGCTTCTACAGAGAAATTGAGTCTGAATGGATCTGGAGACTGTGCAACCTTCTCACCCGCTCAGAGAAGGTCTCCCCAGGTCAGGGGTGTCACCAGCAGTGGAAAAGCTGTGCAGAAAGCTGGGGTTTGCCACTGTTTCCACTCCATTTGTTCTGCGGATAAATAAATTGAGGGCTGGAGTCTTCGTGGCTGTCAGTGTGCCACCTTTAAATGTCTTCTCTTAGAGAAATAGGAAAGTCAACCACATGTTCAAATTGGTCCTAATTGTTACAGGAAGGCTTCTGAGCGGTTCCAAGACCATCTTTTTCCACTGAGCTTGTATTACAAAATATTTCTGGAAATAGATGAAGCAAGGGGGAAAAAAAATCTCTTTTTTCTTTCACAATTTGTACTTTACGTTGAGATGTCTTTGAAAGAAATCTGACCCTGTCCTGTACATTGAATTGGCTTTCTTGCTCTATGAACTGTGACATGCTCAAGCACTAGGCTTTAAATTGGGGATGGCAGACCTCGGATTAGCGTGGTGGTATTTGTAACCTCTAGCATTTTGTATCCCACTTTTCCGCAGGATCTCCTGCCCTCACTGGCACTGGAACTATTGCTGTCACGGTGGATGATGTCAATGACAATGTCCCCACATTTGCCTTTAATGTCTATTCTGCTACTGTTCCGGAGGATGCACCTACGGGAACAGATATTTTGCTTGTAAACTCCTCAGATGCTGATGCTTCTACAAATGCTGTTATTAGGTAGGTCATTTGCTGTTGCTGTATGTAATACTGCCTCATACCTTGCCCGAAGATTTTTTTTTATTTCCCCCCGCCCCAGTGTCCATCACCACATGCCATAAAGCTGTAAGACACAAAAGGACAGCTGCATTCTTGTAGCTAAATTCATTCAGCAAATCTGGCACTTTTTTTTTTTTCTATTGTTCATAGGCTTTTAGAGTTGTATCAAGGACAAGTAGATAGTTTGTTTTTCACTTAGTTTTTTACTAAATGAAAAGCAAACTAGAATTAACTTGCACCTGCATGTAATTGTTAATAGGCTAGATTTATATGTCTCAATAAGTGTAGAGGTAGACAAATTTAAAAAAATAAAAAAAAACAAGAAACCTTGAAACTCCAAATAATATCATAAATGGATTAAGCATTCTTTCCGCATACATTCTCTGCATAAAGAAATATGATATAGGTTGTGAATGTTCTTCATTACTGACTGCGATCAGCTTGTGTAGCCTTTGGAAAGGCTTTCGCCTTCTATACAGCATAGCTTTTAGAACTGAGGCCTTGTAATGAAGGATATAGTTAATATATATAACACAAATCATTTAAAGCTTATTCCTGAAGAAGCCATAAACCATTGTTCTTGAAGACTGACAGATGACTTAAATATTAAGCAAAGAAACTTTCAGGAGGGGCTTGGTAGTGGAGAGGAAGATGTTGTTTTCAAATGTCACTAACAAATTTTCTACTAAAGCTGACTTTAGGGCAGACTTAAATAATATATTTTTTAAAAATTATGTTCAAATGAAACCATTTACTCTAATAAAAGTAGCTTGTGTATTTTGCAGCCCTAGACATCTTTAAACTCTAATTTTTAATCTAGGCAAATCTAGAAATCAGTATCATTATTTTGCATAAAAACATCCAAACTGGTAGATAGTGTCTTATTCTTGTGATAGCATACGTACGTTTAGGGAAGGCTGCAGTATCTTATTTTGAATCTAAAATGGCTTTTCAAACATAACTGTAGTTTGGATGGCTGCTTATGCAGACTTGGATGCTCTTCTAACAAACTAGCTGAGAAGGTTAAATATCACCCAACATACTACTATTATTGATATGTCTTGCGAGACACTGCAGAGCATTGAAGGGTTGACAGAAACCATTACCTGCCTTGCAGCTGCATTCACATCTTTTCATGTAGTGAGCAAGTTTCACTTGAAGCCACCATGTTCCTTGGGTAAATTTATGGTCAATTAAATGTCTTCAGTTTAGAGCCCCATTTACAGAATGAAAATTACACAGGCAAGATGTGAAGTTTATCCCACTCGGAAAACCAGTGAAAAGTTCAAATTTGGCATTTTTGCCGAACAGTTTGCACATCTCAGTTGATGCAACTTAACTGGGCACTGGGCTGAACAGTGGCCCTTCCCAGTGTCACAGACGAGAATCGTGAAGATGCTAAGTGGCAGTGAGAAGCTGAAGATTATCCGCTGAGGACTGATTTATTGCTAATGGAACACAGCAAATTAGTTATTAATCAGAAGGATATGTAGGTAATCACATTTAACTTTTGTGACTGCAAACACCTTTATCTCTGTTTCCAGCTGAGGACTGATTTATTGCTAATGGAACACAAAGCAAATAGTTATTAATCAGAAGGATATTTAGGTAATCGCATTTAACTTTTGTGACTGCGAACACCTGTATCTCTTTTTCCGTACTTACAAAACAGGATACAAAAGTAGCTTCTTTATTTACTTTTATTATTTTACCTCGGTTCATTCTTCAAAGTGTGTAAGAATATCACTGTAGTTGTACATAAAAAAAAAAAAAAAAGGAAATAAAAAAGAACTGTGTTCTAGCAAAGCAAATGTGTATAAAACACTACCATTTTATTTCCAACTAGCTACAAGCCAAAAATAGGAACTTTATGTTTTGGTATCTTTAAATATTTGAAAAGCATCCAAACTTACCATTTATTAAATTGTGAAACAATGAAGCTTTTAATTCTATTCACTCTCACTCTAAGAAACTATTTCTGGCAAGCTTCTTTAGAAAAAAAAAAAAAGAATTCCATACAAAGCATGAATGATTGTTATGATTTTATCCCATAATCAGAAATTATCAGGGTGCTTTCGTATTTCATTAGTATGGTTGAATTGCTTTAATATCTCTGCTATTAGTCTTTGTCATTCACTCAGTACCTCATAGTGGAAGAGCTGATAAAAATATTTTTTTCCTTTGTAAGTAACTATTTAAAAGTTGTTTTAAGGTTTTGTTTTGCACTTTTTAGACTCAGCAACATACTTTGTTTTTCTTGGACAGAATTTGTCCAGATTCAGCATTTAGAGTAATGCAAATCTTAAAATATGACTGGTATTACAAAACTGGCAAAAGCCAGAGGGACCAGAACAGGTCTTCTTTCAAAGGTGCTGAGCACTCAAAACTCCTTTTCAGCCTTGTTAGACCCTGTTTCAAAATCAAATCTTTGGTTTCCAAAGGTGGTATGTAAAATCCCATGCTAAGATTTTTATGTAAAGTGAAAGAATGGACTGTGTCATGCAAAAAGTAGATAGTCTTCTGCAAAACTGTTACATATCCATGTATGCCAAATCTTTCTGTCTTATTCATGGTGATAATCTGTGAAGTCATTATCGGGGCTGATGAGGTTGTTAATGGCAATGCGCACTTGACCAGTGTTATTAAAGATGGTATAGATAAGAAAGATGAGCCCAGACTAATCAAAAAAGCCCGATTTTAAGCACTTCAGTCGCTTTCCTTTTATGCTAGTTGTCACCATTACAAAAATTCATGTGCTTTTTTCTTTTGGTTTGGTTTGCAATTTTTTTTTGTAATTATGCTGTCTGGAAACACACTGACGTTGTCCAGTTGGTTTGCATAAAGTTGTACTCAGATATAACTCAGAATATCCTATGGCAAATGTAATTTGTCGTTATTTTCTTTAACAAAAAAAAAAAAAAAAAATCACAGCATCTTTTTTTATATGTGGAAATATAGAATAGAAAGTCCCCATCTTCTGTGACAGCCCACACGGGGTTAAAACATTGCCAGTCATGGATAAAATTTGCCAGTGCTGATGGTATTTAGGGAGATTTAAGTGGTGCTTTAGGCTTTGTGCACATTCTTTCCACCCTAGATGCACATTGCTATAGCTGGAGAATAATTACATATGGCCATCATATTATATCATAATTAAGCAATTAAAGTATGCTCATGGCATCCTGTAGAGATTAATGGCAATGTGAGAAGTTGCCACAGCGTGTTACACAGGCTGGCTATCAGTCCTCAAGGTGAAGCTGCAGACCTGTGTTAGTATTTCTGTCATAACCTGTTTTGATTTTAAAAAGGTGAAGATACGAATATTATTCGCTCATAACACCAGTTTTCTTCAGACTCTTATAGACTTCAGTAATCTGCTACAGTGCTGTACCAGGCTTCTCTGCAGCAGCAATGCCTATCACAGCTGCCTGGTGGTTTTTGCGAGCATCGTGATATTGAATATAGGAGTTCTTCATTTTAGCCAGTTCTTATTTCCTTTATTTTGTAGAAAGCCCGTTGTCTGAATGAATATAAATTTAATATTAACCAATTACCTTTCAAAATCCAACCCAGTGCTCAATACACTTTCAAGATTCATTCTGTATGAGCACAAGTTGGGTGAGCTTTCGAAGGACAAATTCGCCGTGCTGGTCAGCCAGAGGTAGCCTGTACAGCAAAGTGCAGTAAGCACACAGTCGTGCTTACCTAGTCACATGTTTGCACAGACACAGACACATGGTTGTACACATGGATGTATACACCAGCCAAGGGTCAAATTCTGCTCCCCATTAAGTCTCTGTTACTGTAGTTCTGTGGTTACTGATTTGCTATAATTTACTACGAATTACCATTGAAATCTTGAATAGCGACACTTAGCTCAGTATCAGGAAACAAAACAAATTATAATTCCTCATATTATTTTGTAGAATAATTGTCCTTTTATTTCAGAAAACAGTATTTTTTCTAATTCTACTCTGTGGATTCAGTTAAGAGCATGTCAGACTTTTGGAATAACGCTTAATGCATTAGCTCAGGGAAATCAGTACTAGGGAATGCCTTGAGTAGGCCGCTTGCAATTTTGAGAATATGTCCAACTGTATCTCCAAATGTACAAAGGCTCAGTTTGCTCCTCATTTATTAGAAATCTATCTGTGTTAAGCGGCGATTTGGAAATCCGCAGAAGTGTCATTTATGACAGGTCTCAAAAATAAGGAAGAGAAAAGAAGTGAAGACAGATGGACAGTCAGAAGAAAATCCATGTGTTGACATCCATCAGCATGGTGATCTGAAGAGTATAGAAAATTGTTATTATCTTAAGGCACCAGTCTGTCTTATGAAATACTAATCAAGTTTTTCTTCCTTGGGTTTTTTTTTGTTTTTGTTTTTTTGGGGGGGATTTTATTTGTTTGTTTGTTTTTTCAAACAGCTATAGGCTTACTGGTGGCAATTCACAGTTCACAATCAACCCATCAACAGGACAAATCATCACCAGTGCTCTGCTTGATCGAGAGGTGAGGGAGAACTACACTTTGGTGGTGGTGGCAAGCGACGGGGGCTTCCCCAGGGCTCTCTCCAGTTCCACCAGCGTGCTCGTTGCCGTCACCGATGTGAACGATAACCCACCCAAATTTCAACATCATCCCTACGTCACCCATGTGCCTTCACCTACTGCTTCAGGTAACCTGATCGGTGACAGTGCATGGGGTACTCCAAATGCAAAGCTGTGCCGCGAGAAATGTTTCCGAGATGTTCCTCTGTAGCTGTTTTCCAGGCTTTGTTGTCTTTGTGTTACATGGGAATGAATAATGGCAAAGCTCAATATGTCACCTGCAATTTATCAATTTTTTTTTTTAGTTTGTTCCTTCCATCCAAATCCAATTATTTTCCTGCACTTATGTAAAGAATATAGTATAAGTGAGCACCCAGTTTTCAATCTGAAACAACTGATTGAATTATTTTGCCAGGGTTAGGAAGGCAGTGGCCTCTTTTTCTTCTGAAAGTCTCCCTCTGCAGGTAGATGTTCTTTTGCCACCCCAAGCAATTCTTAAAGAGGATTTTGCCAACCTCTTCCAAAAAGGCCGTATCTATTTCAAGTGTGAGTCCTTGAGCCAAGTAGTGAAGTTAAGTAAAATAATAAAAGTAGAGCCAAGCAGAATAATAAAAGTAAAGCCAAGCAGCAGCCTTCCTTTTGTGGAACCTGCACCCAAATTAAAGTGACTTCACTCAATGCAAGAATTTATTTCTGATTCAGTTTGTTTAAACAAGCCTAATATATAAATACATTAGAAATGACTTAGTCTAAAATATTAATATTTTCTATTTACACAACTGGCGTTGCAAGGGGAGAGGAAGGAGAATATGTGTATTTGCATGGGGATGGGGAGAATGTTCTGAAAGATTCTGCTATTCTGAGATTTTTTTTTTTTATTCCAAGATTTAAAATGGACTAATACAGTCTACTGTCTCAAAATTCTAAAAGGCTTTTATAATATGATCACTGCATTACCACAGATTCACCAAACTACAGTCAGAGTGGTTGGCTGTGGAAGATAGTGATGCTGTGGATTTTCACATGCATATGTGTACATGGATATGTGATGCCTACAGAGAGGATTCCAAGACAAATGGTTTACAAAACAAATTTTCCTTTAAAAGAAAAAAAAAAAAAAAAAAGGCTTATTTCCAGGTCTCAGAGTTTTCTTTCTAAATTTTAAACAATTGCAAATACTTCTCCTTTTTATGGAAGAGTTATTTTGTTTACATTTCTTCCCTGTTTCCAGAACAGCATTGTGAAAGTATATTATTATTGCATTGGAGAATCTTTGTGTGTTCCGACTAGGGCATGGTGCCTTTGTGTGTTCTTTTTTGGGTGTTTCTTTAAATGTGCTCATGAGAAGTACACACAGGTTTAACTAACTGAAATTTTCTGGCAAAATCTTTTTGGATGCTTTTTGTATGAAAGTTGTTATAACTAGTAACATATAGAAAGCCTAAGCTACGTTTACTCTGTTTTTAACTTAGCGAAAACCTAGAGATACATGCGCTTTTTTATTTGCAACTTCCTCAGTTGATAGTTCCCTTTCAGTTAAAAGGAAATGTTAATATCTTTTCACATTATTTTGAAAGGCTGATGACAATGATGTTACAAGCAGGCATGGTATTCATTAAAAAAACCACCAACCAACCAAGAAACTTTACTGCAGTCCAATGTCAAGGCTGCAATAGCTTTTCCAAAGAGAAGGACAAACCCTCAAAATTTGTTCAAAACTTCTGCTTTTTTTCCAATCATGGAGTATCTATTGTACATGTTGGAAGAAAAATATTAATTTCATTGTTATTTTTTAATCAAGACTAAAAAGGAGAATTAATAATAATACTAATTGATAATATAATTTGCTTAACTGAAGCAAAAATCTAATTTTTCTGCTGTTTCTCAGAAATTGTCTAAATATTCCTCCCTCTGGAGTACAAATCATTGAACATGACAAATAGTGACATGAAATGTAGTATTCAGGGGACACTGTCAAAGTCATTTCTGCCTGTAAGTGGTTTTGCCTTAAGAGGCCGAAACCAACATGACTTTTATGCAGAAGTAGTATTTTCTAAATTTTAGTACCAGTAAAGTATCAACAGTGTTCTACAAATTGATTGGACAGTGTCAAATTTGAAAGGCGTGCCACGCATTATATCTGTAAATTACAGTGCAAAAAAACACGCTGGATTCTCCTTGCAAATAGGGAAATAGAGATGTTAGTGCAAACAGTGCCCATATAGTCGAGCTAATTGTGAAGCCTAAATTAAAAAGACCTGAAACGTAATATATTCAGGTTATTGCACTACTGCGCAATAGGTCTATATTTCAATGTGATTTTATCCCTGTCTCAGAGGACCAGAATGCTTTAAAAAATGCAGTCTCGTTAGTTACTGTCTTCAGAATACTCTTACAAAACCAGAAGCAAGAGCCTATTGGAGACAAAGGTGCAGCATCAGGGAAACAGAGAAAAGGGAAGGTGGGTCTGTGGAGTAAATGTCCACAGGTGCTGCCGGTTCACTTCGTAACCTTAATATTCATTGACTTCCAGGGTTGGGTTTTTTTTCACATGAATAAATAAACGATGAGTAATTAAAAAAATCAAAATAAGATTCAATCTTATTAGATTTATGCTTTCATAATGAGAATGTTCTAGAAATGGGATACTAGACTCGCAAAAAAAATGCAGGTCTGTTTTCCAATGTAGACGTACACGCAGTCCCTGACATCTGTATGTGCATTTCTCTGAATGCAGTGACCTAGTTTTCAGACCCACTTTTTCCACCACATACGTGTTTTGCGGGCTCACAAACTCGCCTACCCCTTGTTGAACTTCTCATCGTGTGAAGAGAGCCGTTCATTTTCAGAGCAGTGGAAGTAAGAGCAGACTGCTCCAGGACTAATCCTGGGAGGGGGGCCCTCACAAGTGCTTCCGAGTGAAAAGCTGGCATTGTGTTTCCTGCGATCGGTGCATTGATTAAAGAGCTGCCCTATCTCTGTTCTCCCTTTCAGGCTCGTTCGTGTTTGCGGTGACCGTCACTGATGCAGATGCTGGCTCCAATGCTGAGCTCCATTATTCCCTTGTGGGAAAAAACTCTGAGAAATTCCACATTGATCCAGCAAGGGGGGCGATCCTGGCTGCAAACCCGCTGACGGGAGAGTCCGAAGTCACCATTTCTGTTCACGTGAGGGACGGCGGCCGGTACCCCAAGACAGACTCTACAACTGTCACGGTGAGGTTTGTGAACAGAGCAGAATTTCCTCAAGTTCAGGCCGATCAGGAGACCTTCACGTTTCCTGAAAGCCAAGCAGTTGGTACGCTTGTCACCACCGTTTCTGGGTCTTCAGCCAGAGGAGGCTCCTTGTCTTACTACATCGCCAGTGGCAACCTGGGCAGCACCTTCCTGGTCGACCAGGTGACAGGACAGTTTTCTGTCGGACGGGCTTTGGATTTCGAAGCCATACAGAAATACGTAGTTTGGATTGAGGCCAGAGATACGGGCTTTCCTCCCTTTTCCTCATATAAGAAACTGGAAGTAACAGTGATAGATGTCAATGATAATGCACCAGAGTTTGAGCGAGATCCCTTCATTGCAGAAATAGCGGAGAACCTGTCCCCACGGAAGATACTGACGGTGGCTGCTGCTGACAAGGACAGTGGTCTAAACGGACAGCTAAATTATGAAATAATTGAGGGCAACATGGAAAATAGTTTCAGTATTGATCGAGCCACTGGTGAGATCCGAAGTGTCAGACCCTTGGACAGGGAGAAATTGTCTCGATACACGCTAACCATAAAAGCTTCAGATAAAGGCACCCCGCTCCAGAGCACGACCGTCAAAGTCATTATTAATATTTTAGATGAAAATGACAATGCTCCGAGGTTTTCCCAGATATTCAGTGCTTCTGTGCCTGAAAATGCACCTCTGGGTTTTACAGTAACACGAGTTACAACATCAGATGAAGACATTGGGGTGAACGCGGTCAGCAGGTATTCCATAAGGGATACGAGTCTCCCATTTACCATAAATCCCGCTACTGGGGACATCACCATCAGCAGACCGCTAAACAGGGAGGACACAGATCGCTACAGAATCCGGGTGTCTGCACATGACTCTGGGTGGACAGTGAGCACGGATGTCACTATATTTATCACAGACATCAACGACAACGCCCCACGATTTACAAAGCCGTCCTATTACTTGGAGTGTCCCGAGCTTCCTGGGATTGGGTTGAAGGTCACCCAGGTTTCAGCCACTGATCCGGATGAAGGGTCAAACGGCCAAGTCTTCTACTTCATAAAATCCCAGTCTGAGTTCTTCCGAATTAATGCAACCACGGGGGAGATTTTCAACAAGCAGTATTTAAGGTACCAAAACTCCAGCGGCTCAAGCAATGTCAACATTAATAGGCACAGCTTCATTGTTACTTCTTCAGACCGAGGCAGTCCTCCATTAATGAGCGAGACAACCGTCACCATTAACATATTCTTCCTCGCTCGTAAATATTTTACTCCTGTTACTAAGAACGTGAGGGTCGGCACAAACTTAATTAAAGTTACTGCAGTGGATGACAAAGACTTTGGCTTGAATTCTGAAGTGGAGTACTTTGTCTCGGATGAAAGCAAAACTAATAAATTCAGACTGGATAGGAGTACAGGCTGGATTTCTGTGTCGTCTTCACTAATGGCTTCCTCGCTCGTAAATATTTTACTCCTGTTACTAAGAACGTGAGGGTCGGCACAAACTTAATTAAAGTTACTGCAGTGGATGACAAAGACTTTGGCTTGAATTCTGAAGTGGAGTACTTTGTCTCGGATGAAAGCAAAACTAATAAATTCAGACTGGATAGGAGTACAGGCTGGATTTCTGTGTCGTCTTCACTAATGGCTGATTTGAACAAAAACTTCCTGTTTAAAGTGAAAGCAAAGGATAAAGGTAATCCTCCACTCTCATCCGAGGTAGCTGTTGAAATAGTCGTGACAGAGGAAAATTACCATACACCCGAATTTTCTCAAAGCCGCATGAGCGTTACTATCCCAGAGAGTCACTCTGTTGGAACAGTGGTCAGGACAGTTTCAGCCCGAGACAGAGATGCCGCTATGAACGGATTAATCAGATACAATATTTCCTCTGGAAATGAGGCTGGCGTCTTTGCTATTAATACAACTACCGGTACGCTGACACTAGCAAAACCACTTGATTTTGAGTTATGCCAAAAGCATGAGCTAGTTATTACTGCCACGGATGGAGGATGGGTGTCCAGAACAGGCTACTGCAGTGTCACTGTTAATGTCATTGATGTAAATGATAATTCTCCAGCATTCAGCCCTGAGGACTACTTTCCCAATGTGTTAGAAAATGCCCCCAGCGGGACTACTGTTATTCGTTTAAATGCCACTGACGCTGACTCTGGACCTAACGCTGTGATTGCATATGCTATTCAGTCCTCAGATAGTGACCTCTTTGTCATTGACCCCAATACAGGAACGATCACCACCCAGGGATTTTTAGATTACGAAACAAAGCAAAGTTACCATTTAACGGTAAAGGCTTTTAACGTCCCAGATGAAGAGAGGTGTAGCTTTGCTAACGTCAACATCCAGTTAGAAGGGACAAATGAGTATGTGCCCCGTTTTGTGTCCAAGCTTTATTATTTTGAAGTTTCTGAGGCAGCCTCCAAAGGTACTGTTGTAGGTGAAGTTTTTGCAAGTGATCGTGATATGGGAACTGATGGAGAAGTCCACTACCTTACCTTTGGCAACAGCAGAAAAAAAGGCTTCCAGATAGATAAGAGAAGTGGCCAGATCTATGTTTCGGGACCTCTCGACAGAGAAAAAGAAGAACGAATCTCTTTGAAAGTCCTCGCAAAAAATTTTGGGAGCATTCGTGGTGCAGATATAGATGAAGTAACTGTTAATATCACTATACTGGATGCCAACGATCCTCCCGTTTTTACTTTAGGAACCTACAATATACAAATCAGCGAGGGTGTTCCTCCAGGCACCCATGTCACGTACATGAGTGCCTTTGATTCAGATTCTGTCCCTAGCTGGAGCAGGTTTTCCTATTTCATTGGGTCTGGCAACAACAACAGCGCTTTTTCCATCAACCCACAGACAGGACAGGTGACAGTCACTGCAGAGCTGGACCGAGAAACGTTGCCTGTGTACAACCTGTCTGTGCTGGCCATCGATTCGGGAACACCGTCTGCTACAGGGAGTGCCTCTCTATTGGTAACTTTGGAAGATATCAATGACAACGGCCCTACCTTGTCTACCAGCCAAGGAGAAGTCATGGAGAATAACCGTGCGGGGACTCTTGTGATGACACTTCAATCGTCAGATCCCGATCTCCCTCCAAACCAAGGTCCCTTCACGTATTACTTGCTCAGCACTGGCCCCGCAACCAGCTACTTCAGCCTTAGCACCGCTGGTGTTCTGACAACAACGAGAGAGATCGACAGGGAGCAAATCAGCGATTTCTACCTGTCGGTGATTACGAGAGACTCTGGCATTCCTCAGATGTCTTCCACAGGGACTGTGCAGATCAAGGTAATAGACCAAAATGACAACCCGTCTCAGCCCAGAACAGTAGAAATCTTTGTTCACTATTACGGCAACCTCTTCCCAGGTGGAATTTTGGGCAACGTAAAGCCACAGGATCCAGATGTGCTAGACAGCTTCCAGTGCTCCCTCACCTCAGGAGTCACCAGCCTCTTCAGTATTCCCGGGGGCACCTGCGAGCTGCACTCGCAGGCGAGGTCCACAGATGGCACGTTTGACCTGGCCGTCCTCAGCAACGATGGCTTGCACGGCGCTGTCACCAGCAGCATCCGGATTTTCTTTGTGGGCTTCGGTAACGCCACCATTGACAACAGCATCCTCCTCCGCCTGAGCTCCCACAGCGTGCAGGATTTCCTGACGAATCACTACCTCCACTTCTTGCGCATCGCCAGCTCCCAGCTGACGGGGCTGGGCACCGCCATCCAGCTCTATGGGCTGTACGAGGAGAGCAACCACACCTTCCTGATGGCGGCCGTCAAACGCGGCAACAACCAGTACGTGAATCCCAGCGGTGTGGCCACCTTCTTCGAGAGCATCAAAGATGTCCTCTTCCGCCAGAGCGGGGTGCGAATTGAGGCTGTGGACCACGACTGGTGCCTGCAGAGCCCCTGCCAGAATGGAGGGAGCTGCCTGAGGAGGTTGGCGGTGAGCCCAGCTCTGAAGAGCCATGAGAGCGTCCCTGTCATCATCGTGGCAAATGAGCCCCTCCGGCCCTTCGTGTGCAGGTGCATGCCGGGGTACGATGGGAGTCTGTGCGAGACCGACATCGACGAATGCCTCCCTTCCCCCTGCCACAACGACGGGACTTGCCACAACTTGGTGGGGGGCTTCTCGTGCAGTTGCCTGGAGGGCTTCACTGGCATGGCCTGCGAGAGGGACGTCAACGAGTGCCTTTCCAACCCGTGCAAAAATGGTGCCGCCTGCCAGAACTTCCCGGGAAGCTTCAATTGCGTTTGTAAAACCGGGTATACAGGTATGCTTTCACTTCTCTATATCTTACAGCAAGAAGAGATGGAAAGAGGGTGGAAATGTATCTTTTCAGCGTAAGGTACATTCTAGCTGTGATTATCTTAACGTGAGCATCCCCAATAGGTGAAGAGGTCATGCAAATGAGTTGTTTGCCGTTATGAAAACTGGTAAGACCAGGTGCTCATAATATTATTTTATTTTAGCTCTGTCCTCAGGCAACTCTCGCTTACCTGGTTTACATTAGAACAGAAGGATTTTACAAAAGCTTTTTTAATTTATTAAATATTCAGAAACCACTTCCAATACTTAAATATGATTTTTTCTGACCTTGTTATGCATATTGTGGTAGCATTTCAAGTCTGCTAGGAGTGTGCCAAGCAAGAAAATCAGTCTCTGCCCCAGATTGCTCACAGTCATACAAGACAGAAAACAGATGAAGAATATGGAAAAGAAAACGGAATTCAGGCAAAATGACCAAGCATGTCTGTTCCATATTTTGTCCCTCTTGTTTATTTTTTTCATTAACAACAGAAAGGACTGCGGCACTCCTACCTCTTCTGAGTATTATTTTTCTCTAATATTTCTTACACATTCAACCATAGCGGCATTTTATCCCTAGAAAAGCAGGCTGGTATTTGCACTCATCATGGGAAGGCTCTGTTCTCTGTGGTCACGGGGGAAAATAATGTATTTTATTTGCAGTCGTCAAAGAGTACAGTGACTAGCAAGTTAAATTCCTGGCTGCCTCTGAAAAGGTGCTGGATGCTTTCAGTCATTCTAAAGAGAAATTATCTGCAGGGTTAGGTTGCAAATTCTCTTAAGCCACTTCAGCCATTGTTACACATAGTTTTAGCACAGCCATGCTCATTGTGGTGGGGGTATTCAGGCTTGCCCACTGCCACCAAAACTCATTTGAAACCATTGGAGTGATCAAGGGGTTGATGATTCTTTTTTTTTTTTTTTTTTTTTTTTTTTTTATGAGAGGGAGGTGTTTTGTTTTGGTTGGTTGATTTGCTTCTTTCTTAAACCAGATTAGTACAGGAGGTGTCCTATATGTTACTGCAATGGAGAAGGTTACTCAATTTCAAAATAAATGTTTAACTACTTCATTTAAAGTACAGCTACAGCAGTTGAGATATATTCAGTGTGAAAGGTACGTTGATGTAACGGACACTGATGTGATCTTTTGTGTGAACCTCACGAGCGTACTACTGAACCTCGGGTCAGGAGCAATTATTGTTAATTCACAAGCAGTTCTAATTAAGTTAACCATCTAGGATTTCATTTCATGTTGTATTAGTGCATCAAATTATTTTGCCAGGAGCATGGCAAAATAATTCTAGGGCACCTATCCCCTGTAACTTCTTAGGTCATTATCGCTGGAGATTAAATGGGCATATGTTTGCTGTTGCAACTAGGCAAAACACTTCATTAACTCTGGCAGCATACTGTAATATATGCCTGTAGCCTATAATTTGAAACATTAAAGAAATGTCCAGCTAATTTTTTCTTCTACTAAAGCTCATATCTTAATGTTCAACCCTTATGTCAGCTAAAAATAAAGCTCTACATGTGACAAACTCAAAAAAATAATGTTTTAACTAAGAAAATGTAATGAGACTCTTAGTTTGAACGGCTGGATTTCTTTCGTACCATGAATTAAATGTGGCATTTGATATGAGATTTCTTAAACTCCTTGTCAACAGAAATAATTTTAAAATAGACTACCACTGAGGCAGACGTTTCTATTTCGGAGTCAGATCTTTTTAAATCAGTTGGCCATTGCAGAATCAAAAATTATTTAAGTGTCTGGAGATTAATTGGTCAAGACAGAAAACAAATGGCACCAAAGTATGTAATTAAAACCCAAAATATCTTCAGAGTTGAATATTAATAAAGTTTGTTAGATAAGATCACAATTAATATTCAAATATTTAGACATTTTATGTCTCCAAAAGCATATTTGAAATTCTGCAAATTTAATATTCAATAGGTTCTGCAAACAAATGTCAGAATACTGATTGTTTGAGAATGCTTGACATAGGAACTATTATTTCATTATTATTCTGCCAACAGAAAGAGAACACAGCTGCTTGGACATTTAATCTTGATTCATATATGATTAGATAGCCATAGTGAAGGCAAAAATAAAGCCTGAGACTGTATCTTTATGAATATAGTATAGTGCCTCTGCCAAAAAAACCCCACAAAAAACCAAAAAAAAAACCCACAAAAAACCCAAAACCAAAAAAACCCACATCCAAAATAGTGAATTTCTAATTCACTTAACTATCTACATAGCTTTGCTGCTTCTCTTGGAATGAAAATATAGTCTCATAATTGAATTTGCGTGCTCAGTAAAAAAAAAAAAAAAAAAAAAAAATTACATGATACTGCATACAAGTAGAAATTAGTATTTTCTGAGACAGACTCTCTGTTCACTGTAAATTAGAGTATATGAGCTGTAGACCTTTATTATGGCTTACCTGAAAACTGAGTCTTACTTTCCTGTGATTTATTATGTTTTGTCAGCTGCATTTCACTTCATCATACTGCAAAGGTAATTTAGTTCTTTTCACTGAGTAGGATTATAAAGACTTATTACCTCAGAGCAACATCATTAGGGTTTAAACAATCTGTTATAATTATAATTACATCTCTTAATGGTGATCAGGTTTTGTTTTCAAAATAATCGCTTTCTGGAGGGGAATATACTTTGTGATTTACAGTAGTTGTCTGCCCTTCCTTTGAACCCTTCCTTTCCTGTTTTCCAGGACTCATTAAGATGAAGGAATGTAGGTTTGTGAAATTGTTTCAAATGCAAGATTAAAATATTAGAACCACCACTTTGAAAGATGGACACAGAGAACTACAAAAACTATTACTGTCAAATCAGCTGAAATCTAACCCAAGAGCATTCAGTTGGTATCTGTTCCTGTTACATTTTTCAATTAAAAAAACCCTCAGGAAGTTAGATTTTTCTATAAGCCCCTGCACGTGATATCATCAGCTTGAGGTGATGAATGATAAATTCTGAATGCTGTCTGTTATCAATTATCCAGTAATATATATTTGTATGGTCTTCAGAAAAAGACATTTCTGACACAATGAATACCTTGAATCTTTCAATATTCCAGCTGAGAAGGGATGTATCAACTCAACTAACTGCAACATTCACCTGAAAGGGAATGGCTCTGGTTTGGAGTTGCCTGGGTTCTCAAAACATTACCTGAGATGTTTCTTTCCCCTCACTGGATTTGATACCCTGAAACACTAATCAAACATATCTGACTGGCTTAATGCTTTAAGCTGTCCAAATAAACTTATTCTCCAGCTGAGAATTGCATCGTAGTCCAAACATGTGAAAATGCTTCTTGAAAAGCTGACTTGCATAAGCCATGAAAATACACGCACTTTTTTTTTTTTTTTTTTTTTTTTTGAGGTACATTACTTAGGTAGGATAAAGGTCTGTCAGAACATTACTCTTAAATTCATGGTATAACACTTAAATCAGAAGACTCTTGTGGAAAATGACCTCTGAAAATCAAAAATACTCAAGTTTTGTGAGGTTAAAATCATTGGTTTCATCTTTCTGGAAGGCAGTAAAACTGAACACTTGGGGGTTCAGGTGAGAATGCTTTTATGCATAGTGGCAAGCTGTTTCTTATACTCTTCAGTCCAGTAAGGTTCCTTGAATGATTTATCTGTGCGAGACTTAAAATAGCTAATACTTGTGTAAGTTCTCTACTCAAGAAAAACAGCCCTCTACAAAAATAGTATCTAAATATAAGCATAATATCTTAGGCAGAACAGGAAAAACAATGGATTTGCAAGCTATTTTGTTGGGTTTGTTTTGGTTTTTGGTTTGTTTGGGTTTTTTTTTCCCAATCTATGTCTTTAGTACACACCTTATTGTGCCTGTAACCCATGAAACAGGTAGACCATCAGGGCAAAATTGAACAAATACAGTCTTTTACTAAGATACTGGAAAGTTAGTATTAGCATGCTGCAATGGAGATAACTGAAAATGGTAGGATGACCTGCTGCCATTTTGGATGGCTCTACTTGCTAGAAGAATAAGGTGTTAAAAGAAAAAAAAGTACAAGTTTAGAAGAAGGTGCAGGACCAAGTACAATGTAGCTGGTATCGCAGCAACTTACCTGGAGAAATCTCCATGCTAAAGAGACAAACAAGAAAACCCTGCTGGATAAAGCCCTGAGCAACCTGATCTAACTTTGGAGGTTGCCTTGCTTTGAATTGAGGGTTGGACATCATGACCTCCAAGGTCCCTCCAGCCTGACTTCTTCCATGATTCCTGGAGTATACGTGCTTCTTCAAAGGTCTAGAAGGATCCACTTCTGCCAATCAAGTCTGGGCAATAACAACAGAGGGAAAAATGGGGACAGCAGAGGAACATGGTTTAGTTTATAAGGGAAGATGGTGCAGTTTGAACACTGGTGGACCATCCAAAAACCGGGAGCTGATAAAAACTCTCTGGATCTTAGCAGAGTAACCAGTGCAGGCTGCCAATAATAGTTTGAAATACGGAGACCTTTCCTTAGAGGATGGAGAAGGAGCCTGCAAGAATTTATATCTGAGAGGAGTCTAAGGAGGGACTGACTGAGTATGTGAAGGTAGAAGTAAATTTGGATGAATTGATGAAGTTCAGGATTCTTCAGAAAAGAGTGAATGAGGCCTTGTAGCTGCAACTGTCTTCAGAAGAAGCTGATGTACAGTAATTGGTAGGTAAAGTTGCCTGGAGGGATAAGCATAGAAGAAATTTAGGAGAACTGGAATTTTGTGGAGGAAAGAAAAAGTGTAACTGAATATTTTCTCAAAGCAGAAAAAAGATGTCCTGTGTTCGGCATGCTGTGTTCGTACAGGGTCCGGCAAGGGTTGTCTGTATCTGCAGAGTTCCAAAGAGTTTTTGGGGTTTTTTTAAATGAGAATTAGTTATATACTAAATAGAAATAAGTTTCTGTTCTTTTGGTACTTACAGGACATTCTGTTACACTGTTTACTTACTTAGTTATTTGTCAGTTTCTAGTTTATAGCTCTCATCATCTGGTTTACCAGGTTTTTCTCATGATCTTGCTTTATCAAAGTCATTTATTTGAAGTCCTTATCCAGAACAATGATAGTGATAAACTGGGAATAATGTTCCCAAGTTATACTTTTGTCCTGCTGATAATATCTGGCTGAGGGACTCTTGCTTTCTAGAATAAGCATTCTTAATATGCATTTAAAGAGGAAAAGTAAGCTTCATAGACATCTTTTGCTGGATCATTATTCTAAATATAAATAGATACATTTTTTCCGAGGTCTTTAGCATTTCAGTGAATGGCAAAGAATAGCCAAAATTTCTTCTTCATTTTAAATAAATATTAGTTTTAATAGTTCTGATGAATTGTTTAATCAGAGTATTCGTCTTCTCCTGTGTCAAAACAGTTGGAATAAATGCAAACACACTTTTATTAGTTTCATGAATTATTCAAACAATTGTTAAATATGAAGATGATGTTGTTATTCGCTGGTTGAAATATGTGCAACTATCATAAACACCCATATTCTGTTGCTGACTCAGCAAAGATGCCAGCTTTAATGTTGAGAACAAGAAGAGTATTTAGTTAGTTTGAATTGCAAAAGACTGAGTAAGCCTTCTTAGCTACACTTGGCTTTTTTTGAAAACTAAGAAACATCATTGAGCTAATTTAAGCATCTCTACCTCACTCTTGCTACGTTCTCCTCGGTAAGTCAAAGATCTATACTATGTACTATAATTATAAAATAAACAAAATGGTAAAATCCAACATAAAAAGTTAGCTCATCCTTCAGTCATGCCCATTAGAGAATAAAGTATAAATAAATACCCCTAAAGCATAATTAGATTCAGGCACTGGAAATGTTTCCTGGATTTATGGTGAATCTACAAGTTACGTATTAACCACAGGAATCCTCCAGCGCTCCATTTCCATCCTGCTTGGAGTCGCACATGGAGGGCTGCTGCTCACATGGAAGAACTGCCTGCAAACTTCTTTAGGTTAAACAGAGAAGTAGAGGGGGAAAAAAGAGGTTTTCTGATCAGGCAAATGAAGTTGGGAAATTCTGAAAATGCCAGCAGAGTTAATGTAGCCCAGTCCTGATTTTCTACAGTTTTAGGGACCGCCCATCCCTACGGACTGCATACTGCGCACTGCTGTCATGTGACACGTAAGGATTGTAAGATAGATGACATGTAAGAATGGACGCCCTCTCTGCAAGCTCATGTTGTACTCTTAACTTAAACGTTTACTATATTTGTATGGTGTGAGGAATAAAATAATTCATTATCGGTGCAGTAAGATGTGTAAGGCAGTCTTAGCCTTTGCTAAGTATGTATATACATCCTGGCCTAGATGAAGTTCAAGGAGAGGTCTGGAAGAGCATGTCTGATTTTGCCAGTTTTTACAGAGAAATGTGAGGGAAAAACCTGGCGATACTTTCAGGTTTTTGCTGAGCAGGCAGTGAAGGCTGGTACTGCTGGTGGAAGGAAAGCAGGTACCAAAAGTGGAAGTGTTGCTAAATTGATGAAAGCTAAGCAATGAAAAGCGTAGAAATAAAGACCAATACTTTTGTAGCTAATGTTTCCATACAAAGAAAATTTTAGCTTTGTACAAAGAATCTCCTTGTCAGTACTCAGCATCTGTTAAAATCTTCACTTTTTCTCTTGGTTCCCTTCCCTGTTGAAATGAATTATGTGATTTCAGTTTATTCTCTGGTGAATAATATTTACCACATGTGACAATGTCTGCTTAGAAAAGGATTGTATCCAGGGTAACTTGTTTTAGTTCCAGAGGACTGTGGTCCCTCTGAGTCAGGAAGGAGGTTGTAATTGATGAGGAAAAATAAGAAAAATCATATAATGTACAATAGCAGCCTGTGTTTGGCATCCTGTGTTCATACAGGGTCCAGCAAGGGCTGTCTGTATCCACAATCCCCTTCACACTATCCATTACATTGCATTCAACAGGGAAACAAAATTATTTTTTTATTATTTTTTTAGTTCAGCATCTCCTTTCATATCATGATCTCTCTTTTACGGACATTAGTTAATTAAAAACAACAACAACAACAACAAAAAAAACCCAATAACGACAACGATACCTGTATGAGATAATTACAATGAGACACTTGAAAAGCAAAGTTAATGCCTCTGGACTGCGTAGCATGCCCGTGTCAGGGCCAGGAGCAGCCCAGCATCACGTCTGTGCTCCCTCCTTCCCAGCACCCCAACTGGTCCCTGGCACCCTCCCACCTTTCCATGCGCTGCCCAGCCACGCGTTCAGCATTGGTTCATAAGCTCGTTACCTAAATAGCAGCCTGACTTTCCTATTGACTTGAATACTCTGACCTGGAAATTGCTTTTATTCCCTCACTGCAGGGAAAATGTGCGACTCCGCCGTCAATTACTGTGAGTGCAACCCCTGTTTCAATGGTGGATCCTGCCAAAGCGGGGTGGAGGGTTACTACTGCCACTGCCCCTTCGGTGAGTACGCTCCTCCTCCTCTCTGCTGTGCGTCGGCCCTTCCCCTAGTAATAGTTCTTAAATCGCTATTATTTTTTACCCCCATAAAAAACACCCATGGGTGTGGATATGGATCCCTGTCTGTGGGCAGGTAAGGGTTGTCTCCTGGTCTCATCCTCTCCGGTTTTCCCTGATTGCAAGAGGGAGAAGCGGATATTTCTGCCAGCTCGGCGGGATTCGGCAGCGCGGGGGGGTCGCTGAGGCCGGGGTGGGGGCACACCGGGGGCTCAGAGCAGTGCTCGTTCTCCGGCCTAATAGCAGACGCTTTTAGGAGGGCTGAAGCGTAAGAGCACTCTAAATTACGTCAGTATTCTCGCGTCCTACGCATTGCAACGTGCAAGGATGTTGTCTAACGTCAAACGAGAAAAGGGACTTTGGGATGATACTGAGCAGAGAGGGCTTGTTTGACTTTAGAGAAATTCTGTGTGTTCACGTACATAATTTGTCAAAATATTTGTAAAGTAACAATTACGGAGCACGTGCATTTTTCCTCAAATGAGGAGCACAACATTAGATACGGGCACTTTTATATTTAGTAGATTTGATTAAGAAAATCTGACCAAATGTGTGGGCAGCTTTGTTAGCCCACACAAGTATTTGCCCATTCAATTTATTGGATGTTAATAAATTTTTGAGTTCCAAAATCAGAGTATAATTCCTAGAATCAGGGAAGCATATAGTACAGACAAAATAGTATAATCAGTATTTAATTACCCCAAATTTAGTTTGTGAAATTAACCCAATAAAGAAACAAAATAACACAGCTGTTTTAAGGTATCATGATATAATTGCAGCAAGATTGCTTCTGAATGCAGATTAATTCAGAATTGTCATTGTTCATATAGGAAAGCATGAAAGTAAATGCAATAGACCAATCAAAACCCAGATAAACCTGAGAAATCATTTACACTGTTTTAAGGCTGCTGAGAACCCTTGCACAAAAGTATGGTTCTCAATACACATTTGGAAGTACCTCTGAATATGGTTTTCTACTATTCTTTATTCCGTTTCCTTTATGTTATATCTCCTTAGAGTTTATTCATTTCCTATATAGTCATAGTCCATTGTAAATGTAACTAATAGTCATAAATTAAGTAAGTTTTTTCTCATTGTCACTGCAGAAAAAAAAAATCAAGGGAAAACATGTGACAGAGATCTGAAAAGAAATACTTAGAATGCACCAAAATATTAAGATCAATAAAAACATGAGAACGCGTAAAGTTTTAAGCACACGTTTATATCATAACCATCAAAAATGAACCGTCAATTGAGAAACAGTTCAGATAACAGCTATAAAGAGAGAAATAAGCTCACATTGCAAATTTATTTCCATAACTGGATTAAGAAATTCCTGATGATAATTAACCACCATATTTGACATACCTGTCAAACTTGCACTTTTTTATTTTCTAAAGAAACCGCAGAGCTCAATGTTTTTTCAATAGATGTAGCTGTCATTTGTAACTCAATTTTTAAGTTTAAATTCATAAACTTCAACACCCACCTGTGGCTAATAGGATTCCTCTGTTCAAGTTGCATATTTTTAATTGTACATTAGAAGTTTCTTAAACATCCTACGTATCATAGCTATATCTAGGGAACATTAATACTTTGTTTCTGGGAGAATGCTCAGTTAGGAATCTTATACCTGTGAAGACAGCTTGAGAGATCTGGTCTTGTTCAGCTTGGAGACAAGAAGGCTCCGGAGAGACCTTCTAGCAGCCTTCCAGTGCCTGAAGGGGCCTGCAAGAAAGCTGGGGAGGGGCTTGTGACAATGGCATGGAGCGACGTGACAAGGGGTAATGGCTTTACACTCGAAGCGGGTAGAAATGCTTCACTCTGAGGATGATGAGGCCCTGGCACAGGCTGCCCAGAGAAGCTGTGGCTGCCCCATCCCTGGAAGTGTTGAAGGCCAGGTTGGACGGGGCTTTGAGCAACACGGTCTAGTGGAAGGTGTCCCTGCCCATGGCAGGGGGGTTGGAATTGGATGATCTTTAAGGTCCCTTCCAACCCAAACCATTGTATGACACTGTGATTTTGTGTTTTTTTTCTTTTCATTTTGCAGGTGTTTTTGGGAATCATTGTGAACTGAACAGTTATGGATTTGAAGAGTTGTCATATATGGAGTTTCCCAGTATGGATCCAAACAATAATTACATCTATATAAAGTTTGCCACTATAAAAACTAATGCCTTAATATTGTATAACTACGATAACCAAACTGGAGAGCGGGCAGAATTTCTGGCGCTGGAAATAGCAGAAGAAAGGCTGAGATTCTCCTACAATCTCGGCAGTGGCACATACAAACTTACCACAACTAAGAAGGTGTCTGATGGACAATTTCACACAGTTATTGCCCGGAGGGCTGGAATGGTAAGAAATGCTAAAATGGGAATTTAAGACAAGTTCAGCCAAGTCACTTTGGCTTCCACATGAACTCAGAGGAATATAAAATTAGTAACATTGCCTGTGCAAGCAGAACCTCCAACTTTGGAAAAAACCTTCATCGTTTCTGTTTTACTCCAACTGACTCAAAGACTTATAATGGTTTGTTTAGTATGATGATGATAAAGAATAATTAAAAAAACATGTGCAGTGCCCTATACTCTATATGTGAAAAATGAGAACCGGGAATAATTAATGAAACGAATCACTACACATGAGGCTAATTAACTGGTGCAGATTACAGGGATGATTATCAGGGAAAGCTAATTAACAATAGTAACTACAAAACACCTCAAAATAATTTTTCTCAACATTTGGAAAATAGACGTGAACAAACTTAAAATTCCAGGTGTCTCTGACCTCCCTAAGCTAGTTTAGAGATTTTACCATTCTCATCAGACTGGATGCCTATTTTTCCTCTGCAGCATACATGTAAAAATTTCAGAGGTGCTACATTGAGAGGGTTTTTGTGGGAGGGAGGAAGAAGGGGAGTTACTTTTCTTTTTGTCCCCCACAAATCATCTGAAGGGAGGAATTCTGCCAAAAACTGGACTGGGACAACTGATTGCCATATGCCTCGTACTCTGACCCTTCTCCTGCCACCTTTTTTTTTTTTTTTTTTTTTTTTTTTCCCCCCAGTAAATGTTTTCTATTCCTCTTCTCTCATTTTTTAATAATATTTCCAAAGCAGAACATAAACCAAATGCTCTTTGAATTCAAGCCAAGCTTTTTGACTCCACAATGTTTGAGTTAAAAATGCAACCAAATCTATTTGCCATCCATAATCAGTAACTATTGCCCAACAGCTCCCTTCTCAGGCAGAAATGGCCAGCGTTCATGGAGTCCCATATTCTTCCCATGTTTGAAATTAAAGTCATATAAGAATAATATATGGTTGGGGCTCCACATTTTGTTTTATATATATTTCAAGCCAGAAGTGATGTAGGGAATAAAAGAATAAACTGTGCTACCCAGGGTGGCTCCCCGTGAGTCCTTGCAGAGATTTCCCATCACGGACCGCTGCAGAAGTCAGTGCTGCTGAGAGAATACAGCCCTGTTATAGTTTTAAGCTGCTGTGTTTGGAGCACCCTGCTGAAGAGCTTCAGGTCTGGGCTGAGATGTCCATAGGCACAGGTGTCCCGAGAGCAGCAGAGGGATGTAGTCCCTCGTGGTCTGGGGTTTTGTAGAGGAGCAGGTTGTCTCCTGACCTTCCTAAGTGGTGCTTTTGTCTTTTCTCCAGGAGTCTTGAGCCTGAAACTGCATTTCAGTTGCATAGTGTGAGACCTGATTTCTCCATTTATTGGAGGAGGGATGGTTTAGTCTTCAGCTGGATTTGCAAATCCAATTTTTGTGTGTTTGTAGGAGTTATATATTCAAATGAGATGAAGGATAATCGTGATGTTGAGTAATGACTTTTTTTCAATGTGCCTTAATATCAGATACTTAATAATTCACAGTTTCCACATGGTAAAGCCCAAAGGTGCCCCTAAATGTTGAAAAGCATCAGGTTCCCATTTTAGCAACTAAATTGGTGTGATATTTCTATCAATAAGATTTAAATGGCTAAGCATAGGATCACACCTTAAAAATTGCAAGAAATAAATAAAATACACTTAAGTAAAAAATAGAGCAAGAAAATGTTTTACTTGTAGATATGCCAGAGGGCTAAACTATAGAAGAGAGAACATGAAAAGGGCTTTTTACAGAAAATTTCAGTTATGAATGCTTCAGACTGAGAGCAAACGTTTAATACAACCTATACCTTCGTGTGATTTTTTTTTTTTTTTTTTTAATGTTTAAACCTTCTCGGTAATGTCAGCTGTTTACAAACACAGTATGTGAAAAGAATCGCCTTTGTCTTAGATATTTCTGCTGCAGGAAAAATGTCTCCCAGGTGTCCAAAACTGTATAAAATAACCCCCCTTCAGGATTCCAAATCTGTCATTTCCTACAGCACAGTGGGACTTTATCGGAAACTGGTAAAATCATTAAGTTGTCAGTCCTGAGCTATTGCAGAGTGACAGGATAGAAAGTCTCATAATGCGGCAAGGTAACCGTAGAGTAATGCTTAAGTAACAAGCAGGAACATTTGACTAACATTAGAAAATAAATTGTATGAACTCTGGTCCAAGTAAAATATATTCTCAAATATCTAGCCCTTCAGCTGGGGTTGTAGCTTGGCTTTCACAGTGCATAGCGATGTAAGTTAGGGAGATTATGCTGATTGAGCTAAGAACAAAAAACTCATTTCATTTTTTGTTGTTGATATTCTGAAGGAAAATATATAGGCGTGTGATGGCATACAGACCAGCCAGCTTATTATTCTTTCTATGAATTGTTTCATTTATACAGGGCATATAATCTGCTTTGAAACAGCAGACTGGCGTTTCTCAGGAGAAGCAGTTTGCTCATTAAGTACGGAAAGAAATTCGAGATAAGATTTCATTACAAATAGCAAATTGAACAATTTAAGCATACTGTAGGACATGATTTGGGGCTGTGAGCTATGAATTCATTCGGTCAATACAATGGGTCAGCTCGCAGTATGTATTTGGAAATAGCATGGAAATCTATGGGGATTTCAACAAGACGTTGCTAGTGAGCTTAGTTGCAGGCAGGAAAAAAATCCATTGCACGGTAATGACGTACTGATAGCTATTGCTGTTTGCTCAGCTCCTGTAGAGTAATCGAAATCAAAATACAAACCAAGGCATTTTTAAAAGTGACGTTTGATTTAAATTTACTGTAAAACCGTACCACACATCTGGTTGAAACATGAGAAGCTGATACGTACAATTTGGAGATTATGTTTGCTTTTCTGAAAATTTGTTTTAAGGAATAACTAACCTTCAGGGTTTGGGTTTTTTTTGTTTTGGTTTTTCCCCCCCAGCGCATCTGTTATTAATAAATCACTGTGGAGAAAATTCTTCACTAAATAAGGAATAAAATAAAAACTCCTTTTTAAATCATGAGGAAATAATTCATGATTTTAGTCAAAGCTTTGTTTAGACTTTTAGAGTTTACAAATAAAATGCCATGGTTTGCTTTAGTGTAACTGACTGAGATGGGTAATGAGGCAACCCCGTTGTCTGGGAATTGGTGGCTTGGAGATAATAAAGAGAAAGACTGCTCTAGGTGCTGGTGATGCCCGGTACTTCTCTGAAAATGTCAGCTTGGTCTCGCTGTAGGTATCCACATGTTTTACCATTGTCAGTGTGAGGCAAACTTCCCTCATGACGTGTCAGCCTCAGGGTTACCTTAATCAGGTCCGCTTGGTTATTATTTGAGTGTTATTGAGCGGTCCACTTGGTTGTTATTTTTAACTAGTAATCTCAGTATTTGTACTCCCAGTTCTTGTAACGCACTTTTTATCAGATTCAAACAATATGTTTAATGTCATGGTCAAGCTCCCGAAAGAATGCCTTGTGTTTGGAGGGAGCCGCTCCCTCTTCAGATGAAGAGTTGGATACGGTATGAGCCAAAATTACTGCAGTTTTGAGGAGTAAAGCAAACAAGCACAAAAGAAACCCTACCCAAATCTGAAAACTTTGTGTTTAACCAATTCCTTTTATGAAGCAGTCAATTAGCTCACTCTCTATTAGTATCTATGCCTTGGTATTCACTATGTTGATGCAGAACATAGTTGTTCAGTGACTTTGAAGCACTCCATGATCTTGAGTGACATAGTAATATCCAAGTGCTCCATTCTAGCCAGATCCTTGGTATAATATATTTAATCAGAAATATTTAATGTGGTTGGGGCTACAGCCTTGTAATGTTCAGCACGTTTGTGTGTGCGGCTTTTGCAGGCAGCATCACTGACGGTGGATTCCTGCTCTGAGGATCAGGAGCCAGGCTACTGCACTGTTAGCAATGTCGCTGTTTCTACTGACTGGTAAATGAGTCTTCGTTTTGTGGGGAGTTTGTTTGCTGTAAAATAAAAAGTAAAATGATAAAGAATTCACCCTCAAAAGCCATAGAAATTTAGGATAATGATTACATGCCTTTAGCCTAGCCTCGAGCAAGGGATAGATACCTCAGCTGCACTCCTTCAGAGGCATGCAAAAGCAAGGCTCCAAAGTATCATTTTCTCCCATCTTTGCAGAAGCAAATTGAATTTTCTACACGTACCGCTACTTGCTAACTCGGGCTACATTTCTACATGGAGTTTATTCATGACAAGGAGTTTATTCAGAAAACTCCAATTCTCAACTCCGTATTTGTCCCCAGCCTCTGGTGGTACGTAAGAAATGTACGGCCATGGGTAGTCTGCTCTGTGGTGTTATACGGGGATAAGACTTAATGCTTAATGCTAGGAGATGTCACATCATAATCTGGAAGAGTTAACAAATCAGAATATCAGATGCTCATAGTTACTGACAACTTGTAAATCTTATTTAGACAGTAAAATACAAATGTATTTGTTATAATCAACTGGCTCTTAAATACGCTGACAGTTTGAAGTTCTACAATATTTAGTGCAGCAAATCTTTAGCAAAGCCTCCTCCACTTTTACATTGTGAATGGTATCCATCTTGCCAAAACCAGGGTCAGACTCAAAATGCTGTTACTCTAGTAGCACCTATACTTCACTCCACTGTTCAGTTTTGGGCTTTAATTTGGGGTATGTATTTATTTACTTCAACTACACCTGTCATTTCTTAGGAAGGTGTAAGAAATAATGTCACCCAATTACTGCTTTCTTAAAAAAAAAAAAAAAAAAAAAGAGTAATTGCTTTGACACCAATTTCAGTAATTTCCATTTTGAAGCCTTCCTGTCACACCTTTAGATCCTCTTTGGCGATAACAGTAATTTTAATCTTGATCACTTTTTCTAATTTCTTACAATAATCACAATCCTATTTCCTGTCATACATGATTTCCCCACTAGCAAAGATGTTATATCTTTGTAAAATAATGAATCCATCTTCCAGCTATTTAAATATAATGTACAATTTAAACCATCATTGAGTAAAAAACATTATTCGTTATGATTTCAAGCACACTGCTCAGTCAAGTGAATAGAAATTTTGACATGCAATAACCGAGTGTGAATTTAGAGTCATAACTGTTAGTTCAAGTGCTACTGATCTGTCTCCCCTTCTAAATGTAAAATATGAAGTTTGGAAGAGGAATTTTAGCCGCAAACTGTAGCTGATGGTTACAGTCCCTGTGTTGCCGTTACTATCTTAATGTCTGATACTGATAAATTATTTTTCTGACTCTTTATAGGACTCTCGACGTACAGCCAAATCGAGTTACTGTTGGTGGCATCAGGTCCATAGAGCCCATCCTTCAAAGGAGAGGACAGGTGGAAAGCCATGATTTTGTCGGCTGTATAATGGAGTTTGCAGTCAACGGACGTCCCTTGGAGCCCAGCCAGGCTCTGGCAGCTCAAGGAATCTTAGATCAGTACGTCTGCTATATATGGTATCACATGGACCATGTTTACAATAAAGGAAGCTATCATGAAAGTCTGACACTACTCCATTCAGACATCGTCAGATATTTCTTGTAAAAAAAGTGACTGTAGAATTCATTGTAAAGTGTGAAAAATTTAGGAAGAAACTGAATTTGAATGAAAGGTTCGCAAAAGATTACAGAGGCTTTAAAAAAGCAACATCATTAGGTTTCTGTTGCCAATTATTATTAATGTTGCTTTGCAGGCTGAAATAGAGTAGACACATTACTGGGTTTCTTTATGAATTCCACCTGTGTTTGACTGTACTCATACGGTTTGCTAAGCCTCTACTCCCTCTTATTTCTTTTTAATCCACAATGTCTGTTCTATCACTTTGCCTCTCAAGTATCACTGCATTTCCCTCATATCCTCCGAGAGGTCTTTCAGAAATGATTGACTATCTGACTCTATTGGTTTTTCCATGTCACTATTTGAAGTCACAGTTGTAGCAGTAATGTCAGACTTACGTCCAAATCTATTAGCTTGCCCTTCCTCTTTCTTCCCCCATGTTTGCGCTCTTCTTTGTGATATGAATTCTCCAGAGGTTTGTAGCTTAAAAAGAACCTTTAAAGAGTTTCTTCTTGTCTTGCATAACAGATAATAGGCGTTTCACTGTCTCTGGATTCCTTTCTTTTTTGTAAGACTGTTATAACTTGACACTGAAAATTGGGATCTATTTAGAAATGTGAGTCATCTATGGAGGAGAGCCTGTCTGTTTTGGCATTTCTGGGGGGAAGAAAGGGATTACCGTTCAAACACGTGACGCTTCCCAGCACATTAGCTCCCGTTCTTTGTGCGTATGTTCTTCACTATCTACTTTTCTGATTTGTTTCAGATGTCCTAGACTAGAAGGTGCTTGCACGACCAGCCCCTGCCAACATGGTGGCACCTGTGTTGATCACTGGTCATGGCAGCAGTGTCACTGCAAAGACGGACTGACAGGAAAGCACTGTGAAAAATGTATGGAGAAAGTTTTACTGTCTTTAATGTATACCTAACTATGGTTTAACCAAATGCCAGTACGAGTTTCTTTTAAAGGGCATGGGATAATGAATTTTATAAAATAATGAAAGAAACAGTACACTTACCTCTTTAAATAATTATGCAGGAAAAGCCCACAATGGACTATTGTCCTTTCATGAGCTAAAAATAGCAACAAGTTACATATATTATGGGGTTTGGTCTATATCACATTTCAGGCAACTTGCACTCCTTTAAGTGCACTCACACTGCTTCCCAATAATGGATAATCAGTAACCAAAATAAAGCTGTCCCAAAGGGGGAATTTGTCTGGTATGGGGAGGTAAAGAGGGTAAGGGAAAATCCTTCCCTTCGTGTAAATATTATGTGCACTCCTCATGGCTTCTCCAAAATGTAGGCCCTTTTATCAAATGACCACCAGATTATATGCACAAAAATATGGTGAATGTAAATGAAAGCAAGCCATTTACACTCCGGGGTTATTAACTCGCATATGGGTAGCTCTGTAAACCAGTACAGTATTGTCTAGGAGAGCAAAGTGATTTATTTCCATGTAGTTGTAGTATAATGATTGGACTTTGTTTTCTTACATGTCCCATTATTGTTTAGCTGATTTATATGCTTTTATTGTGCTGGTTTACAAAAGAATTTAACCATAATTTTAACAGCATTTGGTAGTCAATGCTCTGCCATTTTTTACTGGTTTTTTTTTTTTTTTTATGCCATAACAAATAGAAAGTCATTATCTCTGCCCTGAAGAGCTTAGAGTTCAATATATCATGAAACCCTGCTTGCAGTAATGGAAACAGTAACATCCCTGGGAAGGAATTACAGTTCTGAGAGCCAAATTTTTTTCCCTACTCCCTCACTTGTTCCCTAGTGAGTTTTAATTTACTATTGACTGATAGCAGCAGTAAATTACTAGCACACTCCCACTCTCATACACACATTCTGGTTGAAGCCAAAGAAGAGAGGGGGTGAGATTGCCATTCACTCCTACTCTCCCCCCTGACCTGCTCTGAACTTGATCTCTGCTCCGAAAGAAAATGGTCATTATTAGGCAGATGATCACCATAGCTGTAACAAGCTGCCTACTCAGGACTTCCCCATCCGTGTCCCAGATATTACTGCCGACACTGCCTTGTCGCTAGAAGGCAAAGGACGACTTGACTACCACATGAGCCCGAACAAGAAGCGTGAATACGTGATGAGACACGGCACTCGAGGCGCTGGCCCGGGACCCCCGAACGCAAACCGCTTGGAAGTGAAGTTCAGGACAAGAAGCGAGAACGGCGTTTTAGTACATGTCCAGGAAAGCAGCAACTTCACTACCGTGAAGGTAAGATTACAGCTAATGCTGAGTTTGATTTGATTGGACTGCCTCATGCATAGTGATCAAAATCACATTTTTCCATTACTCTTGCTGTTTCCTGTATAAAATATTAGGTCTTTAACTGAGCCTAGGCACTGCTCCAGTATCATTCGTCTTCTCAACAATTCCCTTGGTATTTGCCAAGGTATCAGAAGATCTTGATGGTTCTGTATCTAATCAGTTTTGGTCAGGCTCCAAATAGTGACTGTTTTAAGGCCGTACTCATTGCCATATTTGTTATCATCATTAAGTGACACTCTACAGAACAAATCGTTTTGTTACTGGCCTCTTATCTTCTGATTTTTCAGGCCTCAGATCCAGGCCCTCCTTAAGCTAGCAAACAATTGCCAAAAAGTTTTCATTAATTCCTACGAGCGTGGCTCATGCTTATCAAACTAGGAAGCGAGGGATAGCTTGAATTGATGAGGTTACCCATAGAGCAATGGCAATATCACATTATTTTGAGATACGTAGCTGAATTAATGCTTCAAATGCCACACAGTTGTTTTTTGTTTGGGTTGGTTGGTTGGTTTGTTTTGAGTTGTGGTGGTGTTGTTTTTCCCCCAAAGAGTTTATTGCTGCAGAAGTTACCTTTCTCAAGAGAAAGCAATGGTTGAGTTCCTGGCTACGAGTCAGACCATTTACTCATAACTCTAAATGAGTACAGCAGTGATGCTGGCAAGCCCCTTTATTGGGCTGGTGTAAGCTCCAAGTTTCCTTGACTGCTGTAAGGCTTTCCAAGTTTTTTTCCCTGACTTTTAAAGAAACTCGTACAGAAATTCACACTTTCTAAGCTTCAGCCATATGGATATTCTCCACCTGCCTGATTCCTGTGCTAATCAGAGGTATGGAGCTTTCCTGACACACCAGCTACTTTTAAGAAGCAGTCTACCTTACTTCCCTGGCATATGCTTTTACCGCATCATTTGATAGGAAGTTTCTGCCTCAGTCATATGACCAGATAAGATCTCACTATTTTGAGTTCTGGAGAAAAAAAAAGTACTACCTTTTTTTTCTCTAGTAGAATTTGCTAGGTCAGCTCTACAAGCATTATTAAAAAAAAAAAGTAAAAAAAATAAAATGAGAGTTGCCTTTCCTGGCTGGAAGCACTGGTGGTGTGTTTATGCAAACACTCTTCTTATTGTTAATATCGGTGAAGTTATACAAGCAAGCGGAGGGTGTCGGGTCCCAGACCCAGCTGTGCAAGGGCAAAGAAGGGAGGCTTGCCTAGTAACAGATGCAGCACTTTAAGGAAGGAGAGGTAACTGTACCTATTATTGCCAAAAAGTTCCCAGATGATACTAGTTAATAAAACTGTAGTAATTTAACTGTAGTTAGTGCAGTACAGCTCCTGCGCTGCTGCTCGTACCCGGAGTAGGTATCGTGACAAGCGTTTCCCGCAGCGGTGGCCCAAGATGTCAGCGAAACCAACCCACATGTAAGTCTCCTCGGCAAATCTGTGTCGTGTCCCCCCTGCCCCCAGTGCAGATAATGAGCTTTAGGGACTTCTGTTTACAACTCTCTTGTTCATCTTCAAAACAGACAATTTTATAGCTTGATTTTTGGGTCTTTGTTATTTGAACTGTAAGTGCTGAGAAAACCCGCGTGTATTTTTAACATTAAACTGTGCTTGAGAAAAGCTACAGGTCCTGTGGCTACCTCCATGCCTCCACGTTTTTCCTCCTGTAGTTAACTGGGTTTGGCATAGCTGAGATTGGGGTAAAATTAGCAAAATTGTAATAAATCTGACCCACCGAGATTGCGAGCAGCTAATTCATGAAATGAATGGATGCAACCTCCCCCAGGGAACCCCAAGAGAGGCTTTTAGGATATAAAGGGTTCTTTAATCCAGGACAGACAGAAAAACTAGCAGATTAAATTAAACAATGGTGAAATTCAGATGCAAAATCCCCTCCCAAAACCCCCCCAAAACAACAACAACAACAAAAAAAAAAAAACAAAAAGGAAGAGGGTAGGGGATTCCTTATTCTTTGTCACAATTTATTCTCCTACAAATAATACATGCTGCAAGTAATTCAATTAGAAGTAATGAGATACATTAGTAAAGTTGAATCATACTTGTAGTTAGGAATATGTTTGCTTTAGTGATTCATTCTTTTCATTATATCCTACTTGTCAGTTACTCTGCCATTTAAATAAAACCCATAAATGGGTGTTACTCAATGTTGTCAGCATCAGCATTTGTTTCAAATTTAGAAATATGTTGTGCTTCAAGGAACAGAGAAAAACATTCCTTATTTTTTCCCAGTTAAAGAAGTTATGGACCAGTCTCGTCTCTGGAAATTTTATTTTCCAAACACAACTAGTATATTATTTATGGGTTTGTTAGCATTAGTCACAGGCAATTTTAAAGAAACAGAAATAGAGTTTAAGAGTTATAAATCAGTATGGAAAATACTACTTGCTGACAGGTAAATAATTCTGCAATTCTTCTTTAATGTGGAATTAGAAGTTACAATTCTGTGCTTAGGCTTCTCATAAGCTTAGAGATTATTGTGTGATATGGTGTATTTCTTTTTGCTTACATAAAGACCAAAATACAAGCTAGTATTTTCATGGAGCATAAAAGACAAAATAAGACTAACAAACCACTTACAGGTTACAAACATGAATATATGTATATATTCTGCACAGTTACTCTTTTTATAAATGCTTTTGATTGTGGCAAATGGAATTTAATATGTTATAATAGTCTCTGTGACCGCATTTCCAAATGGAGGATTTTCTTTGTGCTGTGCGATAGTTCGGATGTACGGCACCTATGTTTGCCAGTAACAAGAGCATCCTGTCTTTGAGGGACAGCGTTATCAAAGAGGCACAAATAATACATTTTCAAATAGTCCAAATTATGGCATTTATAAATGAATTACGTGTACATATTAACCATTGTATTTCTTGATCCAAATGGAATACATGCTGGATACATTCGGTTCAGGCTGTTGCCAAGACATGAGCGTGGTCTTACAGGCATATTAAAGCTGGTCTGTATGAACGAAGTCCTCAGCTTGCATCACTAAAAAAGTAAATCCAGAGCGTTTAACAGTTTCTGGAAACGAGAGCAGCATTTTTGTAGCCGGTGTGTCACCTCACAGTTCTTCCCAGGCGAACCTTATTTTTCCTGGAACAAAGCATGTGAGGTTTAGAGAGCTTTCAACAAACCTGGGGCTTCAACCTTTCCTGGGCTAAGCACGTGCGCGTTCTGCACACTCGTGTTACAGATGCGGGGCCGAGTGAGCTGCAGCAAGGAACACGGGAGGGAAAACAGTCGTCTCGTTTAACACGTGTGAGCGTGCAGTGTGGTGGAGAGGAGCATGGAAGGGAATTTGCAACAAGTTGCAGAGCTGCCCTATATGATCCGTACACATGTCTGTACGCCCTTAGGAGCTCAGCTGATGAACCCGACTCCTCTGCAATATTTAAGAAGCTGGAGGGTTTGGGGGTTGTTTTGGGTTTGGTGGTGGTGGTTTGGGGGTTTGTTGGTTGGTTGGATTATGGGGTTTTGTTTGGTTGGTTTTTCAACTCCTATATCTTAAATGCAGAATTTGCACTGATCTCATTTTGGGTTCACTTAATACTGAGCTAATAAGAGGTATAAAATACTGCATCTCATGATTCAGTAGAATTGTGAGGCGTCATTCATAGAGGAAAAGCCAAAAACTTCTTCATGGAATTTAATAGTACCTTTTTTTGTTGTTTTTTTTTTTTTTTTTTTTTTTCTAACAGCTCACAAGTTTAAAAGCACTTTGTTCAAGTTAAGTAGTATTGGAAAATTCACACAAAACAATACACTTTGCACCACTTCAGAAAGGTTTCTAAACTACAAATATTTTTCTGCAGAATGCAACTTAGCAGCAAAACCAGATAGGAAATTGGAGTCTTGCTTGAATTCTGCCATGCCTTATATATTCCTACCGTGTCATAATGAAAACTAGATGCAAGTTTTTTGGGCAAGGACAACATCTGTTTATTCTGCAAAGCATTTTCCACACTTGCATTGAAGAAGCAGGAAAAATTCTTCTCTTATTGGTTAAACTGTTTTGTCGCACACATGCCCTGCTGCTGGCCTCTCAGTAGGTTCTTCTCATATGAGGTGAGCCAGGGAATGAGTGAATGGCAGTTTCTATTTTCTACGGATGCAATGATGTATTTAATTGCGGCCAAATTTTTAGTACTAAATAATGAATGCATTTTTAGTACAAAACAATTATTTGGGGAAAAATACACCCCGGCTTTCTGTTACAACTGAAGCCATGTGTTACCGAATAGGCATTATGTGGTTATGCGTCTGTTGTTTCAAAATGAGGCATTTTGCTTTTTTCTGATCAGATAAAAGGTGGGAAAGTGCATTATGTTTCTGATGCTGGAATTGCTGGGAAAGTGGAAAGAAATATCCCAGAAGTGTACGCTGCGGATGGCCAGTGGCATTCGGTACTCATTGAGAAGAACGGGTCTGCCACTATCCTGTCAGTCGACAAGACTCATAGCCGAGACATTCTACACGCCACACAAGACTTCGGTGGACTAAACGTTCTTACAATTTCTTTGGGAGGAATCCCATCAAGCCAACCTTTCAAGAGCACAGTGGCAGGGAATTTTTATTAGTTTTTTTTTTTTTTTCTTTTTAATATAGTGCACGTAAGCACACGTGAGCAGACAAAGGGTCTGTTGTTTGCTTAGAGGTTGCAAAAAGTACTGTACTTCTCTATCAGTAATTAATATGCTTCCATACTCTGCCAGAAAAAATGCAATTTGAGTGAGTAAGGATTGCAGACTTTGTTCCTTTAATATACATTGCAGCCTTCTTGTTTCCAAAAGCAGGCACTCCATCCGCAGGGCTTTTTGGAGGCAGGGGGTGGGTTTGCTTGCTTGTCTGTAAATCAGTTGTTATAATTTTGTTATGCTAATGGAGAAGAAAGGATCTATTCTTTACCTGAGTCAGAATCTGAAAACCCAAGGCAAATCTTTTACTCAGGCAACGATGCTAAATGAGAACTTTGTAGGGGTTTGGTAAGTACTGCAGGATTTAGCTTTTTATTAATATGATTAAAATATTTTCTGGAAGCCCCACTTCCTCCTGCTTTATCCCGCTGTCAAATGAAGAATAGGATTTATTTCTGAGCAACAGAAACCAAGGACAATAAAGAACCACCCTCTGACCGACATCTAGTTATTAAGTAGTACATCAGTCTCCCTTAAGGGTTAAAGCAACTGTCTTAGACCCTGGCAAAAGAAGTAGATAACATATATTTGATATCATTCCCCCAGTGACAGGTAAAGATGGAAGTGATTTTTAGCTACAGACCATGAGATACTGCAGACAATGAAGGCGTAGGGTTCACAGAGTTTTTATATTGAAAAATCTTCCTGACTTCAAGAATTGTGACCCGATAAAGAATCTTTGAGTGGTGCGAAGTCACTCTTTGCCTTTGTTTACCTGTGAATTTGTATGAACTGTGGTACGAATCACACGAGTGCAATGCTAACCTTTACCCTTTTTACATGTATGCTTTATGAGCAGCTTACACATGGAAAAACAGAGGCTTTTAGGAAGGCAGGAACAAAGAAAATTGAGGGCACTGACTTCTCACCACTGCCTGACGCTGTGGCAGACAAATGAGGAACATCTGGCTTCCATTAGGAATACACAGTCCAAAATCTCTTATTCATATGATTTGATTGTATTTTGATATTGGGTTATGTTGCGTACAACATACCGAGTATTTACAAGGGGAGGTATAAAGCTCTGCATGAACTCGGAGAGTCAGAAGTATCTGCAGTACTGCTAAAGGCAGACAAAACAAACACGGGTGACAACTCCGGGGCTGTGAAGCTGGTATATCCAATAATGTTTTCAACCCCCGGCAGACCTGACAAAATCCCAGTTGCTGTTTATCTCATCACTGCTGCAAGGGACCACCAAGCATGCGGCAAGGTAGTCATCCATTTTGCTGGGGCTCCCACCTGAACCTAAATCCTCAATTTCCTCTTTATTTGGGAATGTGAAACCAAGAGAAAATGAAAATATAAGTAATGCTGAAAGAAAATACAGCTCTTTCAGAATGGAAATAATACAGAAATAGCACGCTTGCAAAACTTAGAAGACTCTTTCATGTCCCTTTACACCACCTGACTTGCATGTCTCAGTGAAACGCGTTTGATGTTTATACACGCTCGTATATCATTTCTGACATCAGAGGGTGTTCCGATTTTAAAACAACATCCTTTGAAGATTATAAATCCGTAATACCACCTCATACAACTTGAGTATATTTGCTATTTCATGACAGTCAATATTCGTAACGGCTATCTCTGTGCTAACTATTTTTACGGAGGTTTCCACAGTTATTCATGCAGTTACCGTTCATAGCGGCCGTTCTTCCGTTCCAGCAATATGTTTGCAGGAATGAAACTTTCTCCAACACTAGTAATGCATGGAAAATTTGCTCCTGTTTATTGTTTCACCCAAGTGCAATGCTTCAGAACCGAGTAGTGGCACTTTCCTTCTCCTTCTTGATAATTTTTATTGGTCTTGAATGATACCTTCCTAAAAACCTGGCGCATGGCATCCCAAGGACAACCTATGAGAAATTAAGGAGAACGGAACATGTTTCCTGCAGCAACCGTGCATGCAGTAACTGACAGCATAATTTACAAACACATCTGCGCGTACCGTTTCGTCACAGCTCTGAGCAGAGGTCAGCAGAAGGTTGCACCATCCTCAAACCCTTGCAGAAAGGATTAAGCCTCAGGAGCACAGAGAATTATGAGGCTGGCAAAAGGCTGGATTTTTCCTGTGACCTCACACCCAACCACACAACGGCCGAGGATAATCCCATCTCCCTGGGCGCTCTCAGCACTAAAACTCTGCGTCCCCACTGACAGGGTAGCACTACAATCGAGCTACGGGAGCTTTGGAAAAAGGCTGCTTGAGGCTCAGGAACATAAAAGTATTGCTATGAGCACCGTGTTTTAGGGGACAATGAGATGGGAGGCTTAGCTGGAGCACAGTAGACAACTTCAGCTCAGAAAAGGGGAAACTGGAAAGACACAAGGAAAGGGGAATTGAAGCTAATGTTTTCTGCCAGCACAGCCAAGCCAGCTGTGAACAGGTTTCTCTGTGTGTAGGTGATAAGGAGTTTTAGAAAACAGGGAAAATTAGGAAACAAAAACATTGAAGTATATTCCATGAAGTAGTTGGAGAGAATATTTGTTTGAATTCATTTTAAAGACATTAAATATTATTAGATGTTTCCCTATAGAAACCATTTAAATTCTTGGTTTATACATTGGAGCCTTTCATTTAGCTTCAGTGAAATGGGGTCTGTAAATTGAAAAGTGAGTCAGTTTAACACTATATTTAGAAAATATAATGTTGCTGCATATCCAACCATTTGCTCCTTGCTTAGTATTTTGGCTAAATAATTTTGCTTCAGAGGGAAGCTACATTATCATAAACATCTAGGAATATAACCTTCAGCCTTCCTTTGATGCGTCTATCTGTAAGTAAGGCAATCTACAATCACAAAAGTATCCATGTGCATTGCCGACCTCAGGTGTAATCTGCTTAATTAGTGACAGGGTAGAGTCTATATATGAGTAACCTGTTTTTAACCAGAATACATTTTTTCATTTCATTTTATATTTTTTTTTTCTCGATTTGAACTTTATTCCCAGTTTCCAAGCTTGGAGTAGATATTTCCTAATTGGACATTAATTCCTTCTCTTCCTGCTTACAATTGCCTGGGGTTTTTTTCAGATTTAATTGAAGCAATGGGAGTGCAAAATGTCTTACAGGGCTTCTAGAAGACACGATATTTTAATTTCAGCATCTTAATTGCGGGTTTTGCTGCATTTTATTTACTTACTTAAGTAACATTTGCTTTGAAATCTTAGTGTTGAAATTAAAAACCATGGCCTCTTTCTGAATTCTTGTTTGGCAGACTTAAAAGAACAAATACTTTTTGCAAGTTATCTTGTTATCATTTATGTAAATGCCATGCATATATCTTCAGAGAAATTACTTAATTACTTTCTTATCTTTAATTTCCATTTCTATGCACAGCTCAGGTGTGAAAATCATTAGTTTTAAAATGTGCACGTATAAAAGTTACATCAGAACATCCAGGCACAAGTAGCCTTTACTTAATCTTGTTCTGCTTAAAAGTACATTTGAGTTCCTATCTGATATAAATCCCTCACAAAAGTTTATGAACAAAACAGTCATTACAATGTAAGAGGAAATATTTAACAGAAGCAACAAAACGTTCCTTATGCCTCAGCCTAAATGATTCAGTGCAGGTTGTCAGATACCGACGCATCTGTGAAGGGGCCATCCTTCTAGTGAAATAAGTGGTTACTCAAATATTACACCGTTACGGTTAATGTTACATTAATCACAACACAAGGTAAAAATGTGGGGAAGCAACCGTAAGCTCAGTACCCGCAAGATACACTGGTGAAAATATGGAGGCTTCCTGCATGTAACTAAGTGTGGTTTACCCCACGTGCGGCTTAAACCCTCGTCTCAAAATAAGGCTGGCACCTCCCTCGGTGCCTTGGGTTCTCTGGTTCGTTGCTTCTGTTTCCCTGTTGTATTTCCCCCTCCATTTCAGGAGGTAACAAATCTTGTAACCTGATGATATAAAGGTTTCCCCTTTAGCGTGATGCTCAGCGTGTCTTTGGTGTCTGTTGACAGTGTGTACTCATTCTTCAGGTCCCAACATGACTGTTGCTTTTTCTCCTAGGCTTCGATGGCTGCATTTCCTATGTCAAGTATGGCGGGGAGAGCCTTCCCTTCGCTGGCAAGCACAGCCTTGCCACTCTCTCCAAAACAGACCCCTCAGTGAAGATTGGCTGCCGCGGCCCCAACGTCTGTGCCAGCAGTCCCTGCTGGGGCGAGCTGATGTGCATCAACCAGTGGTACGCCTACCAGTGCGTCCCACCGGGTGCCTGTGCCTCCAGCCCTTGCCAAAACGGGGGCAGCTGCGAGCCCGGGGCACACGACGGCTTAACCTGCAGGCCCCGAGGCATACGCGGGAAGGACGTGCGAGGTGGTGGCGGCGTGCCTTGGGGTCTCGTGCACCCCGGGCCACGAGTGTAGAGCAGGGCTCAATGGTGGCCACATCTGCCTCCCATCCCCGCACCCCGCCGAGCTGTCCCTGCCCCTCTGGGCCGTGCCAGCTATCGTGGGCAGCTGTGCGACCGTCCTGGCGTTGCTGGTCCTCAGCCTCATCCTCTGCAACCAGTGCCGAGGAAAAAGGTCCAAAGCCCCAAAAGAGGAAAAGAAAACAAAGGAGAAGAAGAAAAAAGGGAGCGAGAACGTGGCGTTCGATGACCCTGACAACATCCCGCCCTATGGCGATGATATGACTGTCAGGAAGCAGCCCGAAGGGAACCCAAAACCCGATATCATCGAAAGAGAAAACCCCTATCTCATCTATGACGAAACCGACATCCCACACGCCACGGAGACGATCCCCAGCGCCCCGCTGGCTTCCCCCGAGCCCGAGATCGAGCACTATGACATTGACAACGCCAGCAGCATCGCCCCCTCGGACGCCGACATCATCCAGCACTACAAGCAGTTTCGGAGCCACACGCCCAAGTTCTCCATCCAGAGGCACAGCCCACTGGGCTTTGCGCGGCAGTCCCCCATGCCCCTGGGAGCCAGCAGCTTGACCTACCAGCCTGCCTACGGGCAGGGCTTGAGGACAACGTCTTTAAGCCATTCGGCGTGCCCTACTCCCAACCCCCTGTCTCGGCACAGCCCCGCGCCCTTCTCCAAATCATCAACTTTCTACAGGCACAGTCCAGCGAGGGAGCTGCACCTCGCCATAAGGGAAGGCAGCCCACTGGAGATGCACAACGATGTCTGCCAGCCCGGCATTTTCACCTACGCCACTCGGCTGGGGAGGAGAAGTAAGAGTCCGCAGACCACGGTTCCCGACCGGGAAGCCGCCTGAAGCAGCCCATCGGACAGATCCCTCTGGAGACTGCTCCTCCGGTGGGGCTGTCCATCGAAGAGGTGGAGAGACTGAACACCCCTCGCCCCAGAAACCCCAGCATCTGCAGCGCCGACCATGGCCGGTCCTCTTCTGAGGAGGACTGCAGAAGGCCTCTGTCCCGGACGAGGAACCCGGCTGATGGTATTCCCGCGCCCGAGTCCTCTTCCGACAGCGACTCCCACGAGTCCTTCACCTGCTCAGAGATGGAGTACGACAGGGATAAGCCCATAGCGTACACCTCCAGGATGCCCAAGTTATCCCAGGTCAATGAGTCCGATGCGGACGACGAGGACAACTATGGCACCAGGCTGAAGCCCCGGCGGTACCCTGGCCGCCGAGGTGAGGGGGGTCCGGTGGGCGCACAGGCGACCGCCACCAGTTCTGGGGAGGCCTCCCTGCCTGTGAAGCTGGGGCAGCAAGCGGGAAGCTTCAACTGGGATAACCTCTTGAACTGGGGCCCGGGCTTTGGGCATTATGTGGATGTTTTCAAAGATTTGGCATCCCTTCCAGAAAAACCAGCAGCAGCAGCAGCGGCAGCGGCGGCGGGCGAAGACAGCAAAAGTGGTACAACGAAGCCCGTTTCCAAGGACGGGGAAGCAGAACAGTACGTATAGGCTTATCTTCCGGCGTTGCTGCAGTGCAAAACCACGGGGACCGATCAAACCATTATATGGTTGTAGAAAAGCAAAAGTCAGCGTTTGAACCCCAGGCCAGTTTGGTTGGAGGAGACTTTTAAAATAATAACCATTATGCTGCTGAAAGAGACTTAAAACATTTTTAATTTAATTATGCTTGGATGAATTTATTTCTCCTGCATGCATTGTATTTGAAAACAAGATATTTGGCATGCAGCCTTTGAAAAGGGTTTGCTATTTACCATTGTTTGGTTTGTGATTCTTAAATTAATAATGCTTTGTTCTGAAAATGAACTAATTTTTTTTTTTTGGTGAAGGATGTGCATATTGTCTCCAGCTACTAACACGTTTTACGATGCAAGAGTACTGAGGATTTAATTTTCCTTGAGAAGTGCACAAAGGAAGGATGGTGAATGAAGGAATTACAGTAGTAAGGTGTCTCAGAAAACATAGTTATCATATCCTGCAGTTGCTTACAGGTAACTTTATGGATGAAATCAGCTTGAATAATTGCTGGCAACAGTGCTGTAAGTCTTATTCCATACAAGAGGTGCTAGAAGCAGCTCAAGCCAGTCAGCACTTTAGGAGGTTTTTATTTTTTTTCAGCTTGTTTATTTGTTTGGGGGGATTTTATCTTTTTTTTTTTCCCTTTTTTTTTTTTTTTGTTTTTGGACAAAGTTGTGTGAGAGCTTCTGAATCTCTATGAAGTGTTTGGGGATGCTTAACCCTGGTCCCTGCCCACTCCCCTCAGTGCTTCCACTGGGAGGTGAGTGATTGGCGTTTGTCAGCCCAGCCAGGTAGCCTGGCTCGCAGCAGCACGATCAACAAGGAAAAACGAGGTAAAAAAAAAACCAACCTTTCTTTCCACATCTCTTGTCCTCTCATCTTGGCTGTGCTACTGCTGCAGTCTGTATGTCTCCCTGGATTTTATTTTCCCATCTGTACTATGGAAAGGTAGGAATAACACTTCCTCACCTACCTCACAGCGGTGTTGTGAGAACTAATTAGTTAACTCGTCTGAAGTGCTTAGACATTATAAAGCACTATAATAAGTATTATCATATTATTATTAAAGCACTGCCTAGCCTTTGTGACCTTGGAGTGGCATTTTCTGCATTATATGATTTTTTATGATGGAAACTTTGGAGAATTATTTATTGTATAGAAAATTACTGCACTCTAGCATTTTGGAGTGGATATGAGGGAAAACTACTTGTAGATTCATTAATGTAGCTTACTGTTTGTCCCAAATTCCCTAAAGTTTTAGGTAAAGTAGAACCTCACAAAGTCCTTACATCTTCATGCAGATCTGATGAACCTATCGTACTGTGTAAAAACAACTTTTTTTTTTTTTTTTTTACCTAAGCTGTGTTTTATATCAATATTTTCCTATGCTGAATAGTTTTCTTACTTTCAGGGAAGGTAAGAAAAATACTTTTTTTACATTTGTTACTTATGTAACATCCATATTTTTCACATTTTGATAAAATTGTAACATACTGTATGCTTTCTACCTGTAAATGCCAATAATAGAATTAAAATATTTATTTAAAAGCTTTAGTGTGTGTTATTGGAAACCTTTCATCTCCTCTCTCTCTAATTCTCGCTCCTTGATCTTCACTTTTACTAGCTTTTTATTCAGAAAACCGGCTTTCCATAAGCGAGGCGATGATGTGAAATACACTCTCAGGGTTCAGGCGCAGGGAAGGCAGCCCTAGGATCACTGTGGCAATTAAATGAATCTCTCTGAGGAGGGGCAGGACAAGCCTAGTGCGCGTCCTGGAGTCCCACTGCGCCTGGTGTGGTTGTCCCTTACAAAGGGATGAATTTCACTGAGGGCGAGAGAAGCATTCGGCGTATCCCTCTTGTAGTTCACGAGTGACCTTGATGTGTTTGAAAAGCATCAGGCTTCGCCTTTCTCGGAGAGATGGAGAAGAGGTGGTATTGCCCCTTAATGTAAAAAGTACCACGTCTACTTTCAGTTTTTTATAATAATGGTTTTACGTTCGTTAACCAAGACTTTCACCCCCATTCAAAGCTGAAGCTTTCCAGCGCATAAATAGTTAGGAGTGTGAGAACAAGAGCTTCCTTTAATAAAGCAGCAGTTGAACAATAAATAACTGCATTCTTGTATATTTATGAAAGAGTAACTCAAACTTGGACAACTTGTTGGAGAATGCAAAAAGTGAAGAAGTTAAGACTGTAGGCAAGAGGTGAGTTCTGAGGTTACACTTTGAATTAGTGGTATTTTGTTTAAAGAACTTAGAATAACAATTCAATTTTTTATATCTGTTAACTTGTTTGATTTTACTTTTTTGGTCAGCTTGTCTCAGAACTGGCAATGAAAAACCAACTGTTTTTGGCTAAAAATGCTGCCGACTTCATCTTGCCCCACAATAGTGAAAAGATAATGGGCCAAAGTACCACACATTGGTGTATAAGTAGTTTCATCTGAAATAACAAGAGATCTAGGAATGATTTCTGACTTTGAAAAGCTGCTGTAATTAAACATCTGTTAAAAAGCTGTATGTTTAGCTTGAATATTATCCTTTAATGCAAACTGTACCACATCCAAGCAGTGATTTTAAGAGCACATGAAAATTTTAATAAATGAAAACTTTTAAATGAAACACTAAACATATTGCAAACCGCATTATGCCAGTTAAGCATTCTGAGATTATCAAAAAGTTTTGTTAAAGGAAAACAATGTGCAATGTGGACTCATACAAACTTTGTCATAATTTTAATACAGTTAACAGTTTATAGAGTTGCGGTGCATTCTTCTAAATTGACACTTTCTATGACAGACAAAAGTATATTTTACTGATTTCCTTGTTTTCTTGTTGCTGAAAAGCATGGAGATGTTTTTGATACTTTTAAACCTACGATCCATTTCTGCCTTTTTTTAATTCTTTCATGATGAGGATCAGAAAAGGGCTCCAAGTGGATCATGTGAAACAATCATCCAAAGTTGTTAGTCATGAGGAGTGAGCTGCATAATTCCCCTGGTTCGTCATCGGAACTGCACAGTCCTCTTTCCAAATCTGGGACAGATTATAAATCAGAAATACCTGGGAAAAAAAAAATAAAATAATCTGCACTACTCACTTCAGTGCACAGGAGCCTCCAAATACACCTCATGTCAGCAATTTGTCTTAAAGCGACCTATCTTTCTGCTAGAAGCTTGCAGAGAGACTCTCCGGTTTCTTTCCCGCGGGATATGAGGGAGGGAGCTGTGCCACGGCCCACCTTCTCGCAGAGGGCTACAGCTGATCAGCCACGGCTGTCTCAGATGGGCACGTTTTCTTCTGGTGACTAATCAGATGAAAACGGACGGGGATATGGCAGGTTTACTTGGCATTCTCTTGTACACCTATGAAAAGGAAAACATAACAGAGTTTTAAATAGTGTAATAGTGTTGGGGGATAAATTATTAAAAGCAGTGAAGTCTAGGTTTGATTCAAGACCTTCCACTATTCTTCATCAAAGTTACATAATTTGAAAAACAAAAAATTAATAGAAAGACATAGCATGTTAAAAGTAACACAAAGTCCCAGGTTCTTCTGGTGAAAATGTTCCCCATTGACGAGCTGACTGTAAGTCTGAGCTGTAGACCACAACCTCTGTCAAACAGTAGCAGTTAGCAGTGCAAAATCCAGCTGGAGCCACATTTCTCCAGCCTGGAAATGAGAAGGCTTGGGGGAGGATCTTGTTGATGCCTTCAAAAACAGAACATACAGCTGGACCCTCCTCAGAGGTGTACAGCAAAAGGACCAGAGCCACGAGTGGTCGTAAGCTAAATTTCCGTTGGATGTGATTAAAAATGTTCTGGCCATGGGAGCGGCTAGATGCTGGGAGTGGTTGTCCAGCGGTGGTGTGGCATCCCTCTCCCCAGAAATACTCAAAACTTGCTTGGACAAGATACCGATGAACCTCATCTAACTTCATAGCTGGCCTTGCTTTGAGCGGGGCGTTGCGTCACCTCCAGAGGCCTCTCCCAACCCAAAGCATCCTGTGATTCCAGGTATGTCCGGCACCTTCTTTTCCTCTTTGTCTTGTTACAGAAGGGAACAGGTAAGACGCGCTGTTTAATTTTTGCCAGCCAACCTCTATAGATGATAATCTCAAGTGCCTCTGAGATGACAGGGTGTATTGTGTGCTTTTACTGTGCGTACTGATCACCTCCCGTGCCACTTTGAGAGCACTTTTATTGTATTGTAGGTTATAGATCTGAAGCTTAAAATTCAAATGACAGTATTATCCTTCAGTGTAAGTATTTAATTCTACAATGTTGCTATGTAGAGGGCACTTTCTTAACTGAAATCCAGATGAGACTCCTAATTATTGTTTTCTATTGTGGATCTTTTGAAATTTGGTCAGGAGAATTTGGGAAGTTGAACTGAGAGAAGAAGAAAGTGAAAAGGTTGATCTCTCTGCTTTCTCATGCTAGTGTTTTTTTTTTCACCTTTTTTCCTTTTCCATATCCATCTATGTATTCATTCACCAATCTTTCTTCTTCTCTTTAAAGTTAGTGCTCTATTCATCCCAATGTGCTCACTTTGGTTTTCTATAAATAGCACTTAATGAGGATGACTGACAGCATGTGTTCAGGTGGCTGGTGAGCATCCCGGCCTCCTTTTTTTAAAAAAAATTTGGATATTTGCACTCAATCGGTCTTTCCTAGATGATCTGTGAACCTCACATTTCATTCAGCCAAGGTTTACAAGATATCCCTGCAAACAAATTCAGTTGGATTTTTAGTTATTTTGAGAGACTTTTCTTTTTTTCTAGTGACTTCCAGCTTTCAGCATCCTTTTGTACTGTGATGATCAGCAGCAGATAGAGTGTTTCTGAGTTGGAGTTTGTGTTTAAAAGTACCTTTATCTCTGTAAGCGGCCTTCACAAAGTAAATTCTCGACAGAATCACTCTTCAGCTTTATGGCCACATGTATTTCATATAGGAACATGTACAAAAAAAAAAAAAAATAGCATTGTAATAGTAGCAGGCAAATGGCAAATTTCTCGAGTCCTAAACATAAGAGGAATAGTCTAAAAAAGCAGTGCCAGAAAGTTTGGCAACCTGCTAAAACAAAACAGCAGGGTCTTTCAGTTGATTGCATTCTTCATTTGGAAGAAAATACTGATGAGCGTGTCTACCACTAATGATGAAAACTGCCTGACGTTCCACCAGCTAACGACGAGGCACCCTCAGGAGACTGCGTAGAGCCACCCTGTGTGCGGTACCTGTCAGTCCTGGCCGCTTCGCAGGTCTCAGTCGGGATCCACCTCTGAGAGCACCCAAGACAAGAGGCTCTTACAGCAGCAGGCGGAGTACAAGTAGAAATGGCTCCTCCTTAGCACCAGGAAAGAATGCTAAAGTAAATGCATTTAATTTTAATTTAAATCCTCTTAGAGGGAGCATTTTCAGGGAGCAGTCAAACAGTGTCAGCTAGAAGAAATTTAAGATAAAACCCTCACAGCCGAAAACTTGCTTTGGTCAGGACAAATCAACACAACACTGATTAAAAGCCAAAATCAGTCTTTCTAGACTTCTGCTTGAGCCCCAAGGATGACGTGCGATATTTCAGATAACTCACACTTTGTGTCAGCTGCTGTGTTAAAATTGTCAAGAGAAGAAAATGAGATATCTTGTGGTGGAAATCATAAAGCAGTAGTCACTGGCGATCGGAAACTTCAGTGTGAAAAGATATGCCAGACTGAAAAGCCAGG
>KL280005.1:19338-39527 GCA_000699545.1 Podiceps cristatus | reverse complement strand
CCAGCCCCTTCCCCAGCTCCGCTGCCCGTCTCTGGACACGCTCCAGCACCTCAGTGTCCTTCTTGGAGTGAGGGGCCCGGACCTGAACCCAGCGCTCGAGGTGCGGCCTCGGCAGTGCTGAGTACAGGGGGATGATCGCTGCCCTACTCCTGCTGGCCACACTGTCGCTGATACAAGCCAGGATGCCCTTGGCCTTCGTGGCCACCTGGGCACACTATGTCTTGACATGTGGTAATTGCTGGGTTGGACGAGATACCCCAGCCCCTTAAAAAGGGATCTGAGTTACAAACATTAGTGGTCTGTAAATGCCATTATTTTTCACTGTCAAGGGGGTTATATGGATGAAGAACTTGTTTTGGTTTGACACTGCTGCGTGTCTGCTGACCACCATGGCACGACAGTATCCCTGACGCATGCCAGGAAGAAAACAGACAGCTTTGAAGGAAACAAGGCTGCCAACTCTGCTACCGAACAAAGAATTCTGCTTCTCTAATAATAATTATTTATCAGATTTCCTCTACATCTTCGATTAAAAAATGTAATGTGCAAGACATCAAGGGATGAGGGAAACAGTGGCTTAAGCACGGAGCTGCAGCTCTGGGTCCGATGTCTGTCTCATGTGACATTTGCTGTCTGATAACACTTCCACAGCTCCACGGGCTCCACTGAAGTGCCTCCTTAGTTGCATAAGTATCAGGAAGACATTAATCCCCCCCACCCCAGCCCCACTCTGTATTTGATACACCTACAGCTGTAGGACATCTGCTGAGACAGAAGATTCTACGTAAATAAGATGTTAATGTAAAAAATGTTATTTACATTACCTAAAAAGAGAACTGTTAGGGAAATGTCCGAGAGGCTGTGTATCTTTCCTGTGACGGCTGGATGGAGGTTCCTAAACAAAAAGCAGCAGGCAACCTAATGTTTTCAAGGGGTCCTTTATATTTTTTTGTAAACCCTAAGAGTTCTGCGGGGGGAGAAAAAATATCTTTTAAGGTTCCTTTTCCACAGACCTTTATGGTCTTACTTGCTCTATTGTACTTTCCTTTCTTCTTGTTCTAATGGGTTCTTTCCCCTGCTTATCGAGACTTAAAAAATGGTTGGGGGGGGGGGGGTAACACACAACTTCCTGGTGAGCTTATACACCAAAAAAACCCCACATGGAGGACAGAAACCCTTGTCCGTCTTTGAAAGGCACAAGGGTTCAGCTTCCACCCTGAGCCTTTACCTTTGTTTTTCTTTCTTCTAGACCCAGTTTGCTGCCACCATATTGAACCATTGCACAGATCTGGGTTTTGTTTAGTCTTTTTACTTGATGCCAGGTGGAGCTGTGGAATGATCGGCAGTGGGCTGTACCTCCAGGGATTTGGGCCATACAACTTCATTTTCAGAAGACGCAGGTTACCTGAACAACTAGTTCAATAAGGTTACATTGATCCCATTGCCAGAAAAAGGATCGCAGCCAGTTTCTCAGCTACGGGATCATTAAAGGCAACAGCTTCCGAGTTTTCGCAGGCAGCGCTGAGCGGTGAGGGCGTGGAAGCTGCCGCTGTACCAAAGAGCCCATAGCGAGCTCCTGCTTTTTGCTGCAGAAAACCATACCGACGGGACCCCGATTTTCAGGGTCCCTCTTTCTTGGTTATAATGATCTCACGTCTAGGCACAGGCGACATGCAAGGAGCTGCCTGTTGATAATAATCACTTTTGCTAGAGTGAATGCAGCCTCCAAGTTTGCCAGACTTCAGCGCTGATTCGGCAAGCGCAGTCAGCAAGGAAAAACATGCCATGTCAGCAGTATAATATGAACAAATCAAACCATCAAATTATTTGTGGTTGGATGTTTGTTTCATGACTCCTTTGTCACTCAGCCGCCCTTCTCTTCATCGTGTTGTTTTCTTTCCTGCTAAACTGCTTTGACACGTTTTCCGCTCTATACGTCACCGAAGATCGCTGCCCTGGGAGCAGCTGTGGTAGAACGCATTCCTTCCTCGTTATCAGAAATGTCCAATTTCTGACATTTATAGCAAGGGAACAGCCCTTTAGAGGGCAGCCAGGTGTTCCTGGGCCTCACCTCACCCATCCCTGGTATCTCTTCCCCTGGGAATGTAAACTAATGCTCCGTACCTACTTGCTCACGACAGAATTAAAGCAAAATAAAAAGCACCAGCAAAGCTGTGAGGTCTCCTCCTGGTGGGGCACGATATGAGGGTCTGCTGAGCCCACGCTATGTTGTGAGGATGTTTTGTTGCTCATATAAAGTCCTATTATTTCCAAATTGTGTTGATCCTCAATGTTTAGATCTTTAGAATTCCGTGAAGTATTCAGGGGTTTCATGTTATCCTTGACAGTTTGAGTCCAGCCAACAGTTATCTAGAGCCTCTGTGAGGTTTTTGAGCCAGAGCAGGACTTTCTATGTTCACTGCCCACCTGGAGCCAATTTACACCACGGCTGGCAAGTGCAGCACCTCTGTTTCCCAGCCGCCTTCCCAGAAGCTAACCGAGCAGAAGAGAACCAAACCTGGCTTTTTGTACGTTTTTTCATACACCCCAGAGGCGTTGGGTGCTGCCTGCAGACTGGAACCGGCAGCAGCGCTCCTCATGACCATCACTGCCCGACCAGGACCGCCCAGAGCCGTATCCCACCTCAAAGCCGCGCAAGGGGCACCAGCTCGGTGACAAGAGGCAGGCTGTACTAGCATGGCAGCCGCAGCACAGCAGGGACTTTGCTGCTGGACGTAACGCGAGTGAGCGGAGCAGAACGAGAAGAGAAACGGAGGAGAGGTGAGGCTGCTGCGGGGCAAGGCAGCAAAACTACCCGGCGGTCCCAGAGATGCACACGCGGGCACGCACACACCGAGTCCACAGGGACCTTGTTTGCTACGTGATCCTGACACGATGTTCTTGCTCTGAGTGTTTCCTGACGTTGGTTTGGCTCCCAGGCGAAATGCTGCTTGGGCTACTTGCTTCCTACCTCGGCAAGGAGCTAAGGGCATTGCTTTTATAGGCTCCTTCACTCCTACAGTAAAGGGTGAGCCTTCCAGGGAGGTGGCAGAAAGCTTATGAGCTCTAAAAGTGATTTCTTGGCAGCTTTGGATCTAATAGCAGATGACCTATAATTTGGACAGGTTTGCCTTTAAAGTGGTATAAACAGAAAAGTAATTTCTTAGCAGTGTTTTAGAGTCATTAAGTATTTCAGTATTTGCTGTTTCCTTACTGTGTGCAGTTGTATCTACTGTCATGAGATCTAAGCGCACAGCAGTAAATCCTGTCACTTTGGCAGGACTTCCAGCACTGGGGCCTCCTTTGTTGGCAGTGAGTGACAGCAAACAAACTGCTTGTCTTCGGATGCTTTGAGGCTGCCCCAGCTGTACCCAGGTCTGCCTCGCCGGGGTGCGGTGCAGCGTCCGGATGTCGGGGGGTCGGGCAGCAGGCAGCTCCTTGCACTGCGCTGCAGCCCTAACTCGCACCACACACCTGGGCTCCCGGGCACAGAAATCGGCGGTGCGTGTGCAGTGTTTTATACCTGACAGTGTTTTATACCTGAACTTAGGTGCTGAGAGGCTCTCCTGAGGATAAGAGCGTCCACAGACATTCATAGGCTGAAATGGAAAGACAGGAGAAGCAATACTGGGTTAAGTGGTGGAATGAGGCTCAAAACATCAGAACTCTTTCTTCAAGTGATGCACAGAAATACTGCGGTAGCTTTCATTAATATATCTAATGACTTAGCTTTTCCTTGGGCCAGTGGGATTTGGGGTCAAGAATCAAGAACAAAGAGAAAAATATACATAGGCTATGTTTTACACCATAATGCTTTGGTCACACCACTAACCAAAAATGCTGAAATAGCTAAATAAATGAATTCGTCTGATGCAGAACCGCATGAAAGGCTGTCTTAAGGAGCTCCCCACTGCAGACTTGCCGCTCCGTTTTTTTCCCTAAGGACACCAGCTGTGGTTTATCCTCCCCTCCTTTCCCCACTTAAAAAATGCTACATTCTCACTGAAATCTCCGTTCCCAAAGCAAAGAGAATTGTCAGTTACCAACACTTAAAAACTACCAAATCTTCCTTGTCTGAACCTCATCTCAATAATGTATCAGGAGGATGCACCACCCTTTGCCAGAGCAACTCTAAAAGAATTGGGGCTATAGGGGCCCTATAGAGACACCGTTTTGGTTCCTTCTTGAATACAGGATCATCCTCCAACCTTTGTGCTCCAGATCCCGGACATAAGCTGTGATATGTGGGCAGCATTTAGGCCCATTTCCTAGTTCCACAGTTTGAAAAGAACTGGGGTAATTGATCTGCATTTTGTTGTTCAGTCTTTCCTGGCTTTGGATGCCTTTTTCCACTTGTTTATACTGCACTTCTTTTAGCAGTTTATGTGATCTGTATATGGCTGATCAATTATAACTAGAAGCTGTAAATCTGTAGGAAAAACTACAGAGAAAATATAGCAGTTAGCAAAGTGCTGATGGAGGCACATCCAACAGAAATTTAACCCTCTCTCGTCCGTAGAAGATCCTGACGGTGCTCAGCATTGCTTGACCGGACAATGAGAAAAAGTTGCGTTGTGAGGAGACCTTATTTCCCTCTGTGACCCTTCCCCACTTCCCTCTTGCTAATTAAAGGCAGATTTATTTGGCTTCATCAATGTTAACGGGGCTTAGTGCTGCATGGGGGTATGGGAATTGCGTGAGAGCTCTGTCACTGCTAAAGGACTGATGCCACAAGTGTTGCTTTGCCCACTTGTGTCGAGGCACCGAAGGCTTTGGGAAGGAATCTCCTATGTGTTTTGGGAATAATACTAGTCATAATAACATCCATTCAGCGTTTCGTGCCATGGAGAACAATTATATGCTTCTCTGGTATGCAGGTTTGATGCCTTTAATCACAAAATGTCCCGCATTGTCGGTGTTTTTGATGGTTTGAGCTGGGAGAGCTGTTGTATTCAGCTAATGAAGCCTACCCTTGGCTTGGAAGGATAGCAGGTAGAGGGGGACCATCCAAAAAAAGAAAGCCCAGGATCTACCTGCTCTCAGAATGCTGATTTCAGCCTATCAATTTTAGACTGGTTGAAGTCAATCTCAGATCTCTAATTTACTTTTATATATCGGAGTGCACGACCACAAGGAAGTAGTGATTGCTATCTTTTGGGCTGTCAAAGCAGCCGCACATTAGCCCTGTGCTCTGCCCACGTGGCCCCTATATTGTGTTACATAAAACAGAGCCCTTCCGTGTCTTACAAATTATACAGTTCCTTGCATAAACTTTTTCTATAAAAACAAAAAGCTAAGCCAGCATCTAGTGATTCCAAAATATGGAGTTATCAGGACCTAATAACTTTTCTTTTGGTTTCGTAATAGCAGGAAGCATAGTAGAGTGTTGTCAAAGTTGCTTATTTCTATAAATGCTGTTGGAAGAGTGCGCTGGCATTTATATTGTGAATGAGTTCATTGAAATAAAGATAGACTTATTATGGATTAACTGGGAGCAAAAATCTGACCTTCAAATAGCAAAAAATAGCAATATTTTCTTGTTATCTGCACATCGTCTTTACAAGAGCACTCGTCTATGTGTTGCTGGGTGGTTCTTTTTTTTTTTTTTCAAGAGGAAGGGTTGTTTTTAATACTCTGATAAAAAGACCCTGAAAAAATAAATAAGCTTGCTGTGACTGGGGGGGTGAGAGCACAGACTGCCCTCAGTAAACCATTGTGTTTCCAAATCTTTACTCTTTCAACAGCCTGGCTCTGGAGTCATGACTCTGGATGTTTATTATTGTATTATCATTGTATATGTTGACAGTCTGACCAGTAAAACTCCACTAGCATCATTCCACAAAATGCTGGTGAGAGAAAACAGTAATGAACCGTCCAAAACAGTATTTACTGAAGCTATTTTCATCTGCCAAGGAACTAGCAAACGGCAGTGAGTTTGTTCATATGGCCTTTTTCTATCCCTTTTTTCCCCTCTGTGCTGTGACTTTTCTGCCTGCCTTTTTTTTTTTTTTTTTTTTTTTTTTTAATCCATGTGCCATATGTTGGCATCACACCAGGCCACAGAATATTTGGTTGCATTTTTCAGGAGGGAGGGAGATAATTGAGCTAAAACCTCACCCCAAATTCACCACCAGGCTTGATAACGGTCTGAGCTGGTGGCAGGGATGGGAACAGAAACTTGAGAGCAATTGCTTTCAAATTCCTGGTACTAAATTATAGTCAGGCCACCTCTGAGACTGCCTCAATTTATTCATCTGCAACAGCTTCAGCACAATTTCTGTATGGCCTGTCAGTTTTCAGAAAGGTGAGGCAAAACACCCATTTGGTTCTGGGTCGATGCCCCCATCACTCAGCTGGAAACCCTTCCTCTATTTCCCGACCACTCCTTCCTTACAGCTTGCTAGATTAGCAGCCCTTATTTTTTTTTGCATCCTTTTGTTTTACTTCTTGACTAATTACAATCAGATTCTGGGCTGGCCAGAGCACCAGGTCAGTCAAAGTGCCTTGAATTTCTATAGTCTTGAAATGCAAACAAGGGTGAAAATAATGAATGAAGGGAACAGTCTAGCACCTACCCGACCCTCAGTGCTTTGGAAAATGTGTTTGCAGGTTTTCTTCTTAGGTTGAGTTATCTGAGGAGGAGGTGAACAGCGTGATGTGGTGTTGACTGCTCAATGTCCCCCAGCTGATGGCACGGGTTGCTAGATGCCCCCGAGCCGAGCAGCACCTGGGTATGGCCCGGCTGTAGCGATGGGGCCGGGGCCGCAGAGCCACACCGCTGCTTTCGGCGACGAAGAGCAGCAGTGCTGGTTTGTGAAATCCACCTCAGGCTTGTAACCTCATAAGGAAAAATATGCCTTAATAGAAGGCAGTAATTGGCAGAAAATAAGGGAGAGGGAGAACTCAGCCCTAGTCTCCATTCTCATTAGTTTTAAATTAGTGGAACGCCATTGGCTTCATGGGAGTTATTTCTGATTTTCGCTGAGATAACTGAGATCAGAATCAGATGCAAAATGTATTGAAACCCTTGGTGTTTACAGTTGTGTGATGGTCCTGCAAAAATGTCCCGGAGAACACTTCATTGTGCTGGGCTGCCGAGGGGCCAGAGCCCGGCGGCGCTCCCTCCCGCGCCGTGGTACCCAGCCCGCGAGGGAGAAACAAAGCACAGCGACGTTTTGTGGCCAGCCTTGCATCACGTGAAACTCTGCTGGGGTGCTGAGCATCACCGCCGAGCACACAATGCCTTTTTCACAGAGGTAAGGGAAATCCATTAGCAGAATTAATCTCTGCTTCGAGAGGTAACGACTCTGCGAGCAAAAGTGCTCCTTCTGTTAAATACCGTTTGCTGATAACTGGTGTACGGTGGTGCTGAAGGCCGGCATTGCCATGATTATTTATGCTGTGTTATAGTGTGTCTGCTACGGACAAACTCCACTGCCGGTCCTTCAAGCCTTATTTCTCAAAATGAAATGTTCACTCAGCAGCCAAGCTTGTTTTTGTAATTAATAACATTTAAAGTGACAGAGGCTTAGTTTCTCCCTACAACTTTTCTTTCAATACTATTTACACTGAAGAGATTCATTGACTTCTTTCAGTCAGTACCAGTTAAACATAACCTAACATTACTGAGGTTTGCCGTTCCTGGCCTTTTTTTATTCTAATGCTTCAGTTACACTGATTGCGTATTAACCGGATAGGAAACCAGCGGAGTCTGGAGAAGGCAGCGGGACTGAAACCTGAGAGAGTCCGTGTGCTCTGCTGACAGCCAAATTTTCGTAGCAGGGGCTTTGCTCAGGTTTACATCTGCATTTTTGGAGTTTTGAGTGGCTCGGGCTGTGCTCTCTCAAATATGGACTGAAGTAACCAGGGACAGAATCTGATTTGCAGATTAAGCCTAACAGTGAAACCAAAATAATGACTCCATAGTGGAGCCATTAACATCATGCAAAAGCCTTTAGTATGCTATGAGTAAAATTTGGGCTCTTCTGCTGCTGTGCTCGTTCAATATCGACAGAAGAAACAAGCCAATTTAAAGGAAATAAGTGATACATTTTTTTTTAAACAGAATACCAAAAGTTATTTAATTTTGAAGATCTCTTTCATTGAGTAGGTGAACCTGTTATAAAAACAAATACCTGTGTATTTACATATCTGTATATACATTCTAAACAGGCATGGGCTTGCTTCTTGACCATTTGCAGTGATTTAAGGCGCCAACAAGGCAGCAAGATACAGCAAGAAAAGCTCAGCTTCAGTAAGACCCAAAGCTGTTGGGATTTTCCAAGCAGAGTAAGGTCTTAAAACTACCAAAAATCCTTCATGAAAGCACAGTCCAAAACCTATGTTTTAAGGAAGTTTATGATGATTCAGATAGGACTGGAAAGAATTTCCCAACTTTCAAGCACTTACCCACTTCTATAAACAAGCTTAACACCTAAACTTTTGATAAATTACTCAAGGGTTTACCCACTGCACACTGCAATATGTTCAGGTCCAGAATGATGATGTATTCTGCAGTCAGGGTCTGGCAAAGGCAGCAGGGGGAAATGAAGATGTGCTGCAGTGATTTCATGACCTGAGCCATCGTTACACGTTTTGGTGCATGCTGTTGTACTTCTACCACAGTATCTAACCACGCAGCTATGATTCAGCTGGGAAAATGGAGGGTTGGTTTGCAGTGACATTTTGGGTAGCCTTAAAGCTGTCTTCCCCCAGCCTCAGCTGTATGAGCTCATTCAGGGCCTGCCTCAGCTTTTGGGTTACAGCTGTTCACCGTATGCGTCCTGACCCTCGAGCGGATCCCCTATTCCACTTAGTCCTGCTTCTCTTTTTAGGCTTGTCTTTGTCAATCAAAATTAGAGACATGAAACGTAATACAATGACATTACAGCCTCATAAAAATAAAAAAGGCAGGAAATCAAGGGTTGGTCTGATTGTTCCTGGTGGAGGGGCTCTGGTTTTGGGGGGTTACAGCTTGACTGGGACAATAGCTCCTATGTCTTCAATATTGCTACCTTTCCAGGCTGGGGCAGAAACCTGCTCCCATTTAAGGTTTTTAGTGAACTGATGAGCAGGAGGTTGATGATGATCTTAAAATCGATGCTTAATTTCAGTTCAGACTTGGGAGGGAGGGAGTGTTGTAATTAATCCATCTGAAGGCAGCCAAACTTTTCACAAGGACGGCTCTGACAAGGTGTGATCACAGATCAAGCCTTCGCAGCACAGTGCCATCCCTGCACGTGGGCACTTGGCTGACTCCAGCTCCGAAGGCAAAGCATTGGGTGACCTCTTTACCTGGCTGCTGGGTTCAAATGATCCTGTCCTGGCACTGCAACACCTCCAGGATTGCGTCCTCCTGCACGGGGCGGCTTAGCTGCTTTCCCAAGCTTGTGTGGCAAATACACCTTCAGCTGGGCACTCTTCTGCGAGGAAAAAAAATATCCAGGGGCTTTCCAAAGGATGGCCCAACCATTAACATCTGTTCAGCTACTGATGCCTTGATCTTCTGTGGAAGGAGCTTTAAAGCAAGCAGGGAAAGGGGGAGAAAGGAGGAGAGACAAAAACTGTCAACAGTCCAAATGCTCCTAGCACTCATGCGATGTGTGTGGAGCTAATTGCCTTTCTTGATTCCAAGACAGCTCGTCATCATCTCCATTTGAGGTTTTCCACAGACCAGTGTAGAACAGTTTTCTGTAAATCTCAAGCCTAACAAAAATAATCCTTTATTGTTTAGCACTTAATTATGGGTCACCACTTCAATTCTAAGCAGAAAAAAAATGCCATGACCCGTAAGGGAAAACAAAAGCACATCCTACATCAAATCTAGTAAGAGTCTCTAAAGTACATATGTACATCTAGGCACATATTTTTCTGGTAAGTAAAAGTCAGTTTGGCAATTGTCTGATGAAGGTCTCTGTGCTTGTCAGCTTCAAAATGGGCTGAGATCACACAGAAAATGACTTACAAACTCAGATTATCTGTGCCCTTCTGCCATGAAGACAAGACACTGTGGCAATACAGACCAATAAAAAGGTGCTTCCCTCATGGGAGATACTTAATAAGTACCTCATTCATAATGTAAAGATATATTAATAACATTTTGATATTCAGTGCCTGATTCCAGAAACTGAGTTGCTGCTGGATGTTTTGAGAACCTGGCAATTAGAAAAAGGATGTGGCAAATTCTTCCCTGCGGTGACTCCGCAGTGAGCCTATTGATTTCAGCAAGGCCAGGCTGGCTTATGCTATGTGCGTGTGTGACTGTATGGGACCTCCTCAAGCTATGGGATGGGCTATCACAAAGCTGATATGCTCCTACCCATTTTTGAGCATATATAGCTTCATTTTAAAAGCAGTAAGGTTTGTTTTGGTTTTGTTTTTTTACCACTGTTTCTTTGCGGCGAGCAAATTTAATGTGAATATTGCCAGAAGACATTAAATATGGATGTCCACACGCCCACTCCGACGGACACCTTGGTGCTCTGATGTTGCCTAAATATTACTTGTTCTTTTTTGTACTCTGATCTAATTCTTGTTTCTCCCTAATGTTCAAATAACATTGGTCTAATTAAAGTCAGGCAAATATTTTGTGTCATGTGTAATAGGTAACATAAAGTACATATGCAATGATTTAACTAAACCTCTAAGCTTTGGATAAGCTTTGGAGTTTTCATCTGGCATTGCCTTCCCAGTAGACGGAGACCAATGACTGTTGCCAGTCCTGACGGAACTCTCCAATAGACGATGCACAGCCATCTCAAGATTTTTTTACCCTTTTTTTTCTTGTTTTTGGTAGCTTTCATTTGCATGGGAAACTTATCCTTAATGCTAACAGAAAATTTTTGTGATACTTCCATGAGAGTGTCCCAATCTAATCTCCTTTGGGTACGGTAGTTGGATTAGTATGAAACATTAGCAAATTGGATCTCTGGCCTCACAAAAATGAACACAAATATTTAACCTGGCAAAGGGTTTTTCAGTAACAACGCCCCAAAAGGCTAAGAGAAAGTGGGACTTTAAATACTTTTAAACTGATAAAATACTCGTGTGCCAGGCTTCAGCCAGTGTTCAAGAACAGCAGAGAGGAATTGTCCCCAGCCAGGGTACCGGTTCAGAAACAGAGGTGTAAGTGTTTTAGTCCCTTATGAATGTTGAGAATGTGCCCACCTAGATTTTGGTGTTTGTTTTTTTTTCAGAATTAGAGAGGTGAAAAGTAAATGCCGGTTATCTTCTATAGCTCTGGTTGAGTTCATTGTCTCCAGGTTTTATATCACTGCAATGAGAGGAGATGGCTAAGTCAGCCCACTGGAGGAACGGGTAAAGGGAAAGCTATTTTACTGCTGAAAGAACGGGACTAATATTTCTAGTATCTCCAAGGTTAATCACTCTGTAAATTGCAGCATGAAACTATAAATCTCTGTGCCTTGTTTTCCAAATTTAGATATCAATGGTGTTTTTCCTATTCTGTTTTTAAATAGCTGCTTGCTGCTATTTCTATTTTTCTTGCCTTATTAAACAGAATAATCAACAGAACACTATGGCAGCACTTTAAAAACTTAGAAAATAAACACACAAATGTATTGGCAAGTTATAACAAATATGTGAAACTCATTCTCAGCATTTATTACTGATAAAAAGAATCTGACAGGAATTGAGAAAGTTTAGGCATTTATGTAAATTCACATCTGTGTTATGCATGATTAAAAAGTAGCATGGGATTAAAAAGAGAAAAAGAATAGAAATTCTCATGCTTTGTGGCATAAGCCAATGGTTAATTCACAGTGCTTTGCCTGGAGAGTTTTTTTTCCACTTCTATTCTCTTTTTGAGTCCTCTCCCACCGGCTATTGTCTGAGGGAAAGGATAAAGTGGATCACTTCTCTGAATCAGTATGGAAATTTCTATGCTTACATTTAAGATGTTTCTCCCACTCTCCTCTCCCCTGACTTGGATGACAGTGGGAGACCCAATATGAGGAATCAGCACTAGTAGAAGTTCCCACAGTCCCATTCACTGCAATTCCTAAGGCATTGTTTTTTATATTAGGAATTGAAAAACACTAGTTTCACGTTAGGGGGAAGAATTACTTCCTTAGACTGTTTTTTTGGGGGAGGAATGACTTAAAAATTTAGGCAGCTGTTAGAAAACATCACTACTGTGAAGAAAAACCTTTAACTTTTCTTAATTGGAATAATGTGCATAGAGAGTATTTGACAGCTCCAAAGAGAATTAATTGTGATTCCCTTTGATTGCATGCATTCTTCTCCCCTAAAACTGTGGTCTGCTCATGGACCCCAGTCTCGGTCATCTCCCGTTTGAGCTTTTGCTGGCTGGGGAGGGAAGCGAGTCAGGCAGCGCAGCACCGGCCCCTCGACAAAAGCCCTCCGACGCCCTGGCAGAGGGAGGACAGCCCCCCTGCAGCCCTCGCCCCCGCCAGCCCTCACCACAACAAGGGCAGGCCGTCAGGAGCAGCTATAACTCTGTCTCCTCGGATTCGGGCGCTCCTTCGCTTCCAGCAGCTCTGGGTACAGCTACTGGCACAGCCTGAAGCAGAGCCCTCAAGGCAACCCTGATTTTCGTGAAGGAGTCTCCTCCTCTCACGCTCGTCATCCACTTCCCTTAGAGCACTTGTACCAGCACGGCGAAGGGGGCACAGCTGGGTGGAAACCAGTGGTGGGGACTTGGCTGTGAGCTGCGAGAGCACTCCAATAGCTGCAGGCTAAACACGTACCATAGCAGCAGAGAAATATAGTTATCAAGGGCCCAGTTCTGTAAAGGCAAACATCTCTTTTTATTAAAAAATGTTGACTTTTAACCCACCCTGAACAGAGTTTTGAAAGTTTCATTTGACTTGCTGGGACTGTAAATTGCGTAGGTTTATGTTTAGCTAAGGCTTGAGTCCTTAATTCCCAATATACCTGAAATTATGCTCAGAAGCATGACCAGTCACTCTAGTTCTAATAAGACTCACTGATTTTTTCCTTATGGCCAGCCAGGAATCACCACTTCAGCTTACCTCTCCCTGTATCCTCAGCCGGTGCCTCCCACCTGTCCACCCCAACCTGGTTGCTGATTGCACCTTCATTGAATTTTTCTTTCTTTTTACCTGGACTAATTGCACCTTCATTGAATCAGAGTGGGAAGCTGAGTGGCCAAGTAGCTCAGTAGCGAGACCGTTTTCCCAGGAGGAGGGAACAGGTGAATCCAAGGCCTGTTCCAATGAATGCTGAGTACTAAAAAAAAAATAAATTGCTGAAATAAGGGATTGAAACCTGGAACTGCCGTCCAGGTGTGACTCCTGCTTTATAGAGCTGCACTCCATCCTCTGGTTGCATAGTTAATTCCATGTCTGCCTAGTATCCCAAATTCCAATGGCTGAGTGTCAAAGAACTGCTGTCAGGTAAACTCTCGCTGCTAAGCTTTAGACAGCTTTGGGAAGAACATAGCAACGTGTGGTTTGTGGTGGCTGGTGACATACACATTCAGCTGACTCCTGAAAATCTGTCATCGATTGCACCGTTGCTTCTGACTGTGAAAGACCAGATTTGAGGAGCTGGGTGAGGACTTCCAGTCCCGTGTTACCGAAATCAGGGGGTCCAGGAAACGAGAAAGGTGAATTTATCTAGGTGTTTCATATGCTAGATGGGACCGTCTTGGTTAATGGGGGAAGAGGGAAAGTGGGCACAGCTAACTTATTTTTCTGAAATGAAAAATTCCTGGCTTGGCTTTATTCACCACTCTAAAGCCAGTCCAAGCTTATGAATTATAATAGGATGGAGGTATCTTTGCACTTTAATGAATAAAGGATTTAGAGTTCTGGACAGATGTCAGGATGCACAAGTGTTGGTACGTGGCGTGGCCAAATTTAAAAGCAGTCTATGCAGTTAGGTGTAGACAGACATGAATTCTTCTGCTGACACTTCCAGCTTGCTGGACCCCCGCCACCTCCTGCCCAGACGGTGTGGAGCTGTGTCAGTCCTGTGATGTTCCTGAGTTAATGTCAGAGAAGAAGTTGCGTTATCCCAGGCACGGCACTCACGTCTGGCTCTTAAAATTGTCCGTGCGGAGCTCAGGCGGAGCAAGGATGCGCTGGCGTAGGGTCAGAGCCCGGTGCCGGGGCTCCTGGGGGCCCTGAGGGAGGTGCAGCCTGAGCTGCTTAGCTGATGGCCAAGACTTTGCGAGGTCTGCGTGCGGTGAGGAGGTACCGACGTGCCGAAGGAGCGGAGCTGTGCCAGCGCTAGGCAGGGAGTTCCCGAGAACAGAGTGCTGGGGTTGGCTGCTGAAAGAAATAGCCAGGCAGCAACGAGGTACCTTGCTTCTCATGAAGTTTTTCAAAACATCTGTAGAGGAGATATCGGAGCGAGGTAGATGCTACACGCAATTGAAGACAGTTTTTGTTATTTTGAGGCCTTGCTGCTGAAGGGAGCAGCATAAACACTGAACGGTAGCTTTCCTCCGGTTTCTGTCTCCCCTTTTAGTGCTGTCCAGGTATGCGTGGCTTATCTAAGCAAGCGGTGGGTCACATTCCTTTACAAGCAGGATCTGGCAGGGCTGAAAAAATTAATCCTTCCCACAGAAGCTGCCTTTGCAGCAACTGTCTGTCAGAGGGAGAGGAGCCACCTGCAGCCCAACCCCATGGGAGGTGTTGATGAAGGGCGAGGGCTCTTCTGACAAGTGCAAGAAAACTGCACCTCCGTGGAGATTATAAACCTGAGCCAGGAGGACCTTGGAAGGGGGATGTTCGTACTTTGGCTTTTGTAAGGAATGAAGCGTTATCATCATTACTACTACTACTACAACAACCATATCTTTTGCTTTTCTCCACATTAAGAATTTTCTTGAACTCCAGTTTTTTCTTCTCATTTCTTTGCCTTCTTTCAGAATTTCTTTTTGTTTCTTGTAATAGAGGAATAGAAAAAAAGATGTTTACCTTTTTAATTTGGACAAGGGAATGTTTGAAAGGGAGCATAACTCTGTAGCTTGTTTTTAATCTTAGTTACTAAGGTTGGTGTGTCTTTACTCAGTCCAAACAAAAAAGCTGGTAAGATGCACTTTAATCACTAAGATAGTAGTTTATAAGCATACATTTTGTTCTGTATTTCTTTCTGACAGCCATAAATAACAGATAACTTAATTCAAATTCAACTAAGTTTTTAAAAATCAAGCAGATTTTATGTCTGACTCTACATATTACAGTTCATCTCATTTTCTATCTTTACACTAAATCTGATGACTGGCTTTGATTAGCATTTAAATTCTCTGGAAATTTAGTTGTTCTTCAGAGCTGTAGATGGGGGCCATCCCCGTCTAACCCTCCTGTGGCAGCCAATTTTAGCAGCTGCACAATTCCTGTTTGATCCCCATTTCTCCCTGCAGAGAGAGGGGGGAAAGGGCCGTGTATATGTGACTCATGGGCAGTTTCTCTCTTGCTCCTGCTAATCTCATCGAAAGAGTTAGATGCATCAGTCAGACGCTTGCTTCAAAGTCAGCACCTTGAAGCATGTCTGAGGAATGAGGTTGTGGAGGCAGAAATGTGCTGGGCTTGCTGTGACTACTGTTACAGGAGTAGTACGGGCTGTATCTAATCTGCTGTTAAGGGGTATTGCAGTTGAAGTTGCCAGCACTCTTATTCCCTAGCTGGGGGAGAGCTAAACTATCCAAATGCTGTTTGGGTAGACAAAGCAGTAAAAAACTAAACCCAAGAAAATGTTTGGCTGCCTTTCCTATTGCAAATAGTTTTGCCAGTCTGAGATAGAGGACTTCTTTAGAGGAAGGAAACAAAACATTTACTGATGCTGATTAATTTCTGAAAAAACTTTAAAATGTGTTTATACATGGGCTGGTGGTGATAGCACTTTGTCTCATGTCTGGGAAGAATGAAGCCGCCTTTAATTTGCTTACTCGGACATTAAAGTCTGAGAGGTGAACAGAGAAGGCGTCGCACTGCCTCACCCCATCAATCAGAAAATTCACAGGTGAAGCACAAGGCCGAACAGTCTAGGTTCAGCCAGACCAGCTGACTTTGAAACAGAGCAAAACCTTATTCGTGGCTCTCTTTTCAGGTGGGAGCCTTTGAGCAAATGTGTGCAACGTACCCGCTTGGGCAGAGCTGGGGAGCAGAAAGTCGCACTCCCTGGTGCCTGGTGTGCTGCTCTCCGCCTCCCTCCTTCTTCTGACCCACCAGGCTGCTGGGGAAAAGGCTTTTAAAAGCAGTCCTGTACTGCAGGACAGCTGTCCTTCCCCAGGAGGCAAGGGCTGAGCTTGCTCGGGAGCAGGAGGGTCCCCGAGGTGGCGAGGTGTGTGCCTCCTCCCCACGTCTCCCCCGAGCACTCCCGGGAGAGCGGCAGCCGAGCTGAGAGGCCACGGCCACGAGGCAGGCTGCTGGCGGAGACAAGAACACCGTTGCTTACAGCAGGCGTAAAAATCCGGGAGAGTCTTACGGTTCATATTTATCAAGAGTATGAACTAAAGTATGTGTCTTACCCGGGAGAGTGAAGGCGGAAGCGAGACGGGCTGCGGGAGGTAAGGCTCAGCTCAAGGGGAGGTTTTGAATAGCTGGGTACCAGGTGAGAGCACGGCATCGCTCGCTTCCCTGAGCCGAGAGCCAGGCGCACCGCTCAACGCCACGGGCCACAGGCCCACGCAGGAAGCGCTGGGAGGGAGCGGTTGCAGCGTGGGTGAGAGAAAACCTGGGAGATCCAGGGAGGAATGAGAATTTATGGGTATGTCAGACTGCCAAACGGAATCTGAAGGTGAGATTTTAAAATAGACTTGTGATAGTAATTTAGTATTTACAGATGCTGGGGGCAATTAGATGGCTCTGGTTTGTTCAGAAGGTAGAGTTAATGTTTGAACACCCTAAGTATCAGAAGACTTTGAAATCCTAGTCAATATTGATGCAATAAATCACTGATCAACAGAAAGTGGAGAAGTTCAAGAAAGTGCTTAAGAGCAACATCTACCATCTCCTTTGAATGCAAATGGCTGTTGTCCCAAACAACCTGCAGAAGGCTAGGCCATTGGCTGTGATTAAAACTGAAGATGCTCATCCTACAAACCTAATCCCAAAGAATGTGGTCGCTGCTGTGGTATTCAAGGGGAAACGTTTTTCCCACAAGGCTGGGGTCAGAAGCTGATTGTTATTCTGTAAAGTAGAATCTGCTTTGGTTTTCTAGGTCTTGGTTCAGATTTGCCTCGTGTCTCTATTACATTGGCTATCTTTCTAAACTGTAGCACTAAAGCTGGGATGGAAATGCAAATCACTCTGTTCGGGGGACTGCTAACAATCTAAACCACACTCTACCTATGCCTATATCTCCTTTATTATATGATCATGTAATTCTCTTTCATGTAGCATCCTGTTTAGCACCTGTCCTGAATGAATTTCAGGTAAACAATAGCATGAAGAAAGCATAATAACCTATCAGAGATGGAAAATGCAGTGTCAGTATTTGGGAAATTTGAGACATAAGGATTGGATTTTGAGGGGGGGAAAAGGTGAGCGAAGGAAGCCTAGGGCCTGAATGCTTTTTAAAATGTTGGCTGGATGTCTACTGTGTTCTTAATTAAATCCTGATCCCTTCTAGCCTTACGCATATGGTTAAGTGTCATTGACGCCAAAGGGGTTTAAGAAGACTCTGTTCAGCACATGACTCCCAGTGTTGCTCAAATTGCTGCCTGAGTTGCTTAAGTTACATGTTATTAGTAAGGATCTGAAGAATTACATATTTCAATAGTTTCATTGTTTTAAAGGGTTCTTTAGTGTCATGATGAAATGTATATCCTGTGGGGGGAGAAACACCACTGAAGATTCCTTGTTCAAATTGACACCTTCCATCTCCAGTAGAGAGTAGATATGGGAGGGAATAAACAAAGAATGAAAAAGTTTCTCTATCTTTTGTTGTTACAGAATCAGGAACGTACTGAGCACTTAAAGCAGAAGTCCAACGCTAGCTTGTAAATAGTAAACAAACAACTAGCAGAAGTTAGTGATACCACAACATCATTGATATTTTTAAAGTTTGCATTAATAATTGTGAAATGGGTATGACTTTGAAACTGATACATGATTTATGTGTGGTAATGACCTTTTAAGACTATAATTACTGTAGAGTTGAGTTTAGCCTTAATGTTGTTTCTCTCCCTCACTTACTGCTTTTGCATCCATTATTCAGCTTGTTGGAAATGATTTGTGTGTTTTTAAATCCAATGCACGTGTTTTTAATGTATTGGGAAGATAATATTTTATCTTTTGTCAATCAGGTTAGAGGCTGTGGCTAAATCATGTACAACTTTGCAGAAAAAAAATTAGTCTTCTGTTATTTTGGGTATATGGAAAACTTTTGTTATTATGTCCAGGTTTAAGTTAGTATGAGGACACCTACCTTTTCTTCCTTCCAGCTTCCTCCTCCTGGGGGAAAACGTGGCTGTTGTTATTTTCCATCTTTCTGAATGGGATTAGATAGGCTTAATGGAATGCAGAGAAAGAAAGATTCAGGAATCAATCAAACAAACAAAAAAGATCATTATATGAATGAAGAAGCCTTATGCTCTTCTCAAGCAGAGAGAGTACTGTGAAGAAAATACCAATTTTTTTTTCCTGAATATTACCTGGTATTTTACTGAACATATTTGCACACTGTATGCTTCTGCTCAAACACTGTTGCAAATATTTAAGCTGTATGTGCAATAAATGCACAACAAAATCATGACTAATTTGAAGGACATATGCTTGACTGACTTGAAGTGCAATAACATCTTTTAGTGGTTCCCATGACAGCAAGATTTCTGCATTTTTTTTAGTTTGAATCTGCACATGTTTTTGCTTTGTATGTGTTTGGTTATTTGGATGAAACAATCCGATGCATCCATGTGAAAAACACTAGAGGCTCAGCACCAGCAGTGTGCAGGGCAGACACCCTGCCGTGGGATTTGGACGTTATCAGTTCTCATCGACAAGTTAGGCGAGCACGGACAATTCCCATCATTCCACCCAGCCTCCTTCAATACTGCCTTTTTTTTTGTTTGTTTGTTTCTCTTTTGGATGCTATTTCTTCACACCATGGCTATTCTTGCTGTCAGTATGAGCTGGTTAGCACTTCCAAGGTCTTTGTAATATAAATCATGTTCATACGTGTTCTGAAGTCTTGTAGACTTCGCTGGGTACCTGTACAATTGCAAAGTCTCTTGCTCTAATAACAACCTATTGGTTCCTTACCTCATGAAAGTACATATTCACCCTGATCTTTAAATTTAAAATATTTTACCAGACAAGTCTTTCAAGATTGATTTTTATTGTTGTGTTTTTTGTTTTGTTTTGTTTTTTTCTTAAAATGGTGTATTGGGAAAACAATGTTTTATAACCCCAGTGCATAATTTCCAAAACAGTATATTCATAGGACAAATGCCAATAAGCTAGAATGTTACACAAACAAGAATGCTATAAATTATGTGTCCACTATTTACATAAAAACTTCAGTTTGAGAATTTACACACTAATTCATTTTTAAGTATTTTACAGCATATTCAGTAGAAAAGAGGAAGGTAACAGAGTTAAACCCCTTCTTTTATAACTCAGAAGTTTAGAAAGCAAGATTTATTGGCTAGGCAGGCAACTTTTGCACAGTCATGAACAATAAACCCTGAAGTTACTACAGCTGTAGTTATTTGACAGAAAATACCATTCAGCTACTATAAGCCAGTAATACTAATTGTCTAGTTGTCGCTGTAAGCAGACGTTTATGTGTTAAAATCCAGTGACTAGAGGAACTAATTTTGTAGGGTATCAGGTATTTCTAGCTTAGTATCAGTGGTGATATATATGTGCTTTAGAAGGGAAGAAATACTATTCCCTTTTCTGGTAATAATACTTGCCCCACTAAATTCAGATCTCTGCTATTAATATTTCTCAAGTTTGGCCAAGTTGGATGGCAAGGATCTGAAGACTGTCCCCCTTGGTGCCTGGCTTGTTCCCGTCAGTCAGAACTCCTCTGTCAGTCATGTAATGGCTCTGACAAAGCCTCTTTCTTTGGGCATTTTGGCAGGATATTCAGTTTTAACAGATTATTTCATTTGTGTCAGCTAAAGTGGGGTTTTTTGACACAATTTATAGTTGTTTTCTTAGTTTTAAACAAAAATCTAAAGGGGTTAAAGCCACATGGACAGAAGGCCACAGGCAGAAATTTAGGATCCA
>KL280005.1:0-19322 GCA_000699545.1 Podiceps cristatus | reverse complement strand
ACAAAGAATGTTCCTTGATTTCAGTTCTGTTAGTGCTTAATATGTTGTTCTACAGGAAATACATTAATGTATATTACAGCTGAAATAGAAAGACAATCTTGAGTACAAAATAGAGATGCTATCTTTTTATCCTCTGCTGTTTTCTCTCATCTGACATAGCGTATTTAAGTAAGTCATAATAAAACAAGTTGTGATCTAGTTAAACCTGCTATGTCAGGAGAGTGAAAATAACAAATTATTATTGCAGTACTTTCATTTACGATGAGAACTTTGAAACCTGTGATGATCTGACAAGTTACAAGTTTTCTTCAACCTTTGTCCAACCTGAAAAAAAAAAAAAAAAAAAAAAACAAAAAACTATAAAAAGCTTTACAGTCTTAATATTCTACAATTTCCCATGGTGTTAAGTGAGTTGGACTGAAATACTTACTGCCTCCATCCTAATAACCACAAAAACTATCTTTACCTGGCATTCCTAAAGGAATATATTCTATATTCCTAAAGGAATATATTCCTAAAGGTATATTCTTGGACATTATTCCTATTCAACACAGTTTTCAGAGATTCTACAAGAAATATGGAAATGCATTTTTAAGAAGACTCTCTACATTGAGGCCAAGTCAAGCTATGGAAATCTGTTTGGTTTAACAAAACCTTTTGGGAGCCTTCCTTGTTATATGGAAACAGGTGGTCAGTGAATTCCCCAGCTGTGTAGTTTCTAGCCTGATTTTAGGCTTCCATTGTCTTCATGGTGACCAGCTTACATATTTGATCACATTCAATAATTTCTGGGTTTGTAACTTGGAAAAAAATGTCCTTCAGGGCAACATCCCAATTCAGTTTGTTTCTTTGGAGAGAACACTGTGATGTTTGTTCACAGCATCACAAACAAATTAGGGTTAAATGAATTCTGTTATTCAGAAGCATTTCTTTCATTTTGCTTTTTAAAAGGAGAATTCTGTTCGTTCTTATGTTTCTTCTGTCACCTTTGTCAGAAGTTAATGCACAAATATAGCAGTAAATCTGCACCTGTATAAAGCCAGCATTTTGTGCAACAGCTTAGGGGTTTTTGTGGCTATGTGTATATAAATGTATGCATTGAAAGTGAAATTAAGAAGTTGTTTTGAACTTGTGAATGACTAAAAATTGTTTGTATGTTTACACACATCAGCTTTGATCCTGGAAGTGTTTAGGTTTATGTATGTCAAGCTGACTGGAAAACTCCTGAGAGCTGACTCCCGCTGAAGGCATGTGTAGGAAGGAAAGGCCAATTGAATTCAAAGATACATTTTTTTTGTTACGTTAGACAGAATTGATGGTCTAGTGATCCCTCAACACATTTTTCTTCCGAAATGAATCCTGGTTTTGGCCACTATTTTGTAGCATGACGTTGTGATTTAATGTACAAAGTGCTTGAGCTCTTGGATATGGCCATAAAGCTTTTTACCTTAGTTTGGGGTTTTAAATTTTATCTCAGTAATAAGCACCTACATTTCATTACCAGTGAATGGGACGATCTAACTATAAATCATTGCAATTGGTTTTTCTTCCTCAGTAGATGAGGAGGCTTCAACTTTTTTCACATAACTCAAGTGCAGGGATAGGACGAGAGAGGAAACAGTTTACTTGAGTCTCAGATATAAATACAAAGTCATTGTCTTCAGGATAAACTTTAGTCAGGGTTAATCCAAATTTCAATTTAAGTCTGGCTTTGGCCAGCCCTTCAGTGTGGTTTTAAGTATAGTAATCATAAATAAAATTCCAGAAGAACAAATCACGTTGACTGACATCTCTCTTAGTTTGTTCCCTGGAGTGCATTGTCCCAGCTATGATGAAGTATAACCTCTTCTAACAGACTAATATGTTTCTTTTAAAGTGCTAAGCATACCTAGATACAGCTGTATTTGATTACATCCCCGTTGGCACACCTTTCTGTGCAATGCCTGAACCCTGGCTGGGATGAAACCATACGGTATTGGCAGCCTCGATGGAGCTCTGTCCGAAGAGCTTCTCTATGAGGTATGAGGACATCTATGTTTGATTTACCATTTTTCTGGATTTTCTTTTTCTTCTGAGCTATGAGTTCTTTGTCCAAGATTTTTCAGTGTTTTACGGCTGTGTCAGTCAGCCCAATAAAATGATATTACATCTCCTTACTAATGATTCCTCTCCTATGCCCTTAGACCATTACAGCTGCAACAATGCTGCTGCTGTTAAAATCTTTACATTAATCGGTTTTGTTGTTGTTACGAGTATTTCTGTGAAAGCAATTAGAGTTTACTCTGGTAAATATCTTTTTCTTCAGGATAGTAATAATTCTGTGGATATGTAGTAACTTATTTTATGCAGATTTAACACTATTTTTTTACCTTTTTAGGAAAGGTTAATGAATTTGATACTAATTTATGCAAGCAAAAGTAACTCTTCTTTTGGAAATGTTAATGAACAAACACTAGTATAGATGCAGTTTAAAGGATTTCCTCCTGATCTTTGTATTTTAAGATCCTATGAACCTGATAAATACAGCACAATACTACCTTATCATCCCATATGGAAAAAATATTCACCCTTGATTTTGAAAGAGGGAATAAAAAAAAATCAGTTCAGTGGATATGACACCTGAAAGGAGGTGGTAGCAAGGTGAGGGTCGGTCTCTTTTCCCCAGTAACAAGCGATAGGATGAGAGGAAATGGCCTCAAATTGAACCGGGGAGGTTCAATTTGGTGTTAGGAAACATTTCTTCACCGAAAGGGTCATCAAGCACTGGCACAGGCTGCCCAGGGAAGTGGTGGAGTCACCGTCCCTGAAGATATTTAAAAGACGTGTAGATGTGGTGCTCAGGGACATGGTTTAGTGGTGGGCTTAGCGATGATTGGTTTACAATTGGACTCGATGATCTTAAGGGTCTTTTCCAACCTAAATGACTCTGTGATTCTATGATATTAATAAGCTTGCCGTTTGTTTTTCCTAGAAGAGTATTAGCGGCTGTTGAAAAGGCCCTCACAAGGAAATCTTACCAAAAAAATGACCATGTTTTTATAATGCTCACAGAGTGCTTGTGCTAAGCAGGCAGAGACTGACAGACAAGTCTCTCTGCTCTGCTACTTGGGAGTTGAATTAAGGAGGCCAGCTGAAGGTGCCAGGTTTTTGGCTGCGACTTCTCTGGATACTGAATCTTTTAGACTATCGCTTACAGAGTGAAGGTCCTGTTAAATCCCAGAATGCCTGGAACTGATCCTTTTTTTTTGGTCTGCTCTTGTTTTGTTTGCATTTTTTATTTAAAGACTCAATAAATCAAATGTTGTGCTAAATGCTGAAATGTCTAAAGGGAACAACAGAAGCACAACATGTATATTCTTCTTTCTCTTTTGCCATCAGATATCTACATAATCGTGTCTTAGCAAACTGTTAGTTTCCTAATATTGTTAATTAAAATGAACTTGGAATACTCAAGCAAATAAACCTATGTGGTGTTTATATATTTGGAGGTTTCTGATTCCAAAGCAAAACCTCACTTTAAATAGAACAACTTTAAAGCCAAAGTTCTTCCATGGATATTGATCGAAGATAGTATTTCTCACTGAAATTTTCCTATAGATATTGTATTTTTTTCACTTGACCACAATTTTTTTTTTTTCCCAGCACTGCACATACAGGAGGGAAGCATGCATAATGTTAACGAAAAAACCTAAAATCCTGTATAAATTAAATTCAGCACCATCCCAAGATTCTTTATATCTGTTGGAAGAACTGCAATTGTGGAGCACTTTATCAATTAGACAACTCCAAATAAATATGCTGAGTTAAACATCCATATTAACAAATTCACAGGGTAATATTTGCATGAAACTCAACACTTTGCCTCATCCTTTCAGCTTCCTCCTCCTGTTTTGTCTTTTGAACCCTACTGACAGCATCCATGTCCTTCAGAAAGAAACTCTGTTTTCTCCCTTCCTATTGGTTCTATACCGTGAAATCAAAGCAATGGGTGGTCTACTGAATTAGTCAGAGGTCCAGGTGAAAGAATTGAGATGATTAGGAAACCTTTAAAAAAAGTATAAGTTTTAGATTCTAGAAAGTTAAAGCATATAAGAGAGTTTACAGTAACATTGAACAAGTGCAGCAGATACTCTTTCTGCTTCAGATATCGTAAAGCTCATCCTAAAAGGATCCAAAGCTCAGGTTTTCAAGGTGTGTCCTGTTGAGCCCAGGGGTCACTAGCAGAGCTCCAGATGTTGGTGTGTTTTGAGACAAGTGGGTGTAGTTTTAAAGTTAATCTCTGCTTTTGTCAGCAGACCTGCTCCCTCCCTCCTCTGGTGGCTAAACTCCGAGTTTTGTTCGCCCCGATTCGTGGTGGGATGGTTCACCATGCTGAAACGATTTCCTGCTGCTACAGTGACGTGAAAAAATTAGAGGGACCCAAGCACAAGAGCTAATACCTACTTACCTGAGTGTATGTCACCACTAAGACTGATAAACTTTTGGTAACATGAAGTTTCAAAATATTTTCAAATACACCAGAGATTTGCTTGAATTCCCTTACGTAACACAGAAGATAGCCAAACAGAGGAAGTCCGTTTATGGTATGATTTCAGAGTAGGCAGATTTATACTTAGATGTATTTGCTGTTAGAGACTATTGCTCTCCTGCTAGAAAGACGTCTATATTACTCTCGGGTTACAGCAGAGAGCAGGTTAGATAGTAGGCTTTTTCCTTGCACAAAAAGAGAAACAGCAAGAAATTGCTGTTTCTTATCAAGTTTGCAGTGAACGAAGAATAGTTCAGTGTGTCAGGCTGCTACTTAGCTGTAGCGTGACTGATGTTTGAGGGCTGTTGCTTCTTGTAAGGCTGTGAAGCCTTCCGTGTCTGCACAAATAACCCACAGCATAAAACTGTCTTAGTTGGCTGGAGTGACGGGCTTTAAAAGGTAAACGTCAATGTTAGCTTGTTTATTAGAAAAAATGTTAAATACAATTATTAATTTTCCTTTTTAGTTTTCAAGACCATACTAACGGAGTCTTTCAGCCTCTAATAAGCTAGTGTCATACAAATGGTAGTCACAGAGTAACCATACACAGAAGTGATCTTTATTCAACCCGGCTGAACTATAATTCAATAGAGAGGCAAGCTTTTGGTATTCTATATGAACCTCCCATAATGTATGTTTTTCAGTAGCTTGTTATAATTTTATTTCAAGCTTTCTCTTTTTACATTCCTCCCTCTTCCTTCCTGGTCTCCTCATCAAAACTGGTCATTTAGATACTGCATTATTGGGACCTGTGGAAAAATATGACTAAATACAGCTTAGGTCTCATCTTTAGAAATACACTATGAGTTTTAACATAACACTTAATTTCCTCCTTATACTTGATTGGGCTTTAGTTTTATTTTAGACACCAAACTTACTTATGCATTAATAACGTGACTTCATTTTGGTGATCAGCGCCCTGCGACCACTGCAATCTTGTCCGCTGCACAATCCAGCCACCCTTCGTGATCCTTTTCAACACGTTCCTCATCCGTTTCCCTTCGAGAGAGAGACCGTGCCCTCCTCCCCACCCAGCATGACCGGTGGCAGCAGTCAGAGGTACAGTGCTTCGCGCACATGAGAGCCACACCAATGGGAACCTGGACACCTCATCCCTACTTCAGTTCACAGCTTGTAGTTGCAGCCACTCGCTGTAATCTCCTGTGGTGACAAACAGGATTATTTCTGGCGATGGCGTTCAGCAGAACGTTGCTTTCCTTCCTATTGCTCCTGCCAGCTCAAAGAAGGAAAGGTGCATCCAGGAGAAGCAGCACTGAAGGATGCCTGGAGAGACAGGCAGAGGAAAGTCTCGTACAAGAACCATATGTTTCCACTCTTACTTGCTGCTCCCTAACTAGTCTCCAACAACGCATCTGAGGGGTGTGCTGCTTTATGGGAATTAAGGCTGCACCTACATTAGGTGGTAAGGCTGTGCCTGTTTCCTCAGACGTGTGAGCAGGGGACGTTTGTGGTCCGGCTCCCCTTTAGTGCGAGGCTGGTTCACTGCAAAGGGCTGCGTCAGATCCATTTGGACATGCTCCCGTCTTCCCTGGCGTTGCACACAGCCTCAGAGACAGCTTCATCCCAGCGCATCCTGAAATACTCTGGCTTTTGTCCTTGCCCTTCAGTAAGACGAAGTGCTGGATTAAACACCCAGGTTGGTCATGCAAAAGGTTGCTTTCTCCTTTACCACTCTTTCTTGTTTACTCCTTTTGTGAGGATGCTGATTGTAATGGTCCCTGTTGGTGAAGGACTAGTGCCCCTATCACTTAGACTATTAATCCTGGGATGACTAAGTGAGCAGTACCTGGCTGATCATATTATTTAACTGGTCTCCCAGCCACCCAAAACTGTCCACTGGTGTAATTAATTTGCTAAAAAGGAGAGACATCTTTTTTTGATTTGAAGATCCTGAGTAAGCTTCTAAAAATGGCATCAAGGCAAATGCATGTGACTTGTAAGACTAACAGTATTTGGCTGCAGCTTTTGTGTATCTGTTTAATTAGCATCACTGGAAAAAAATGCTATAAATTCACTGTGCATCTATACATATGTTATCACGAGTATTTTCTTTTTAGCAGGGAAAATACTAAGCTCACACTGTTATGAACAACTTAATTCAGCTGGGCATGTGATATTCATGAGGAACAGATAAAAGAAAAGATTTAATAGTTTCGGTCCTTGGCAGTATATTTTGTTCCAGTAACCACACAGAATTTAAGCTGTTTGTGTTGAACTTGAACAAAGCTAAACAGAAGGAAAGAGAGTTCATGCTGATTTTCACAGCCAGTCAGAAGAATCTTTTTGGAACCTTACAAAAGGATGAAATATTCCCTTCCCCAGGATACTTTCTTTAGGGTGAGTAAGCTCCCATTTGTGGGGTTCCTCTGAGGTTGTTCAGAACAAGAGGGTATCTTTCTTCTTGATCAATCAAGTGGTTGCCAGGTACTGAATGCCAGATACGCTAAAGCAAACAGGAGGAGGAGGAGGATGAGTCTAGTTATTTAGAAGAAATAGTTCAATCTCAGACATGATTCCAACCATGAACATGCAAACAGTCACTCTGGTAACTCCTGCAACCCAATTTTCCTACAAGTTGCTTTATAAAAATTTTTTCTGCAAGTAATAGGGTCAATCTTTTTGGTGCATCAACCATGCTACATCATCCCAAAGTCAATCTTTTTGGTGCATCAATCATGCTACATGTTTTGTCAGTTTTTTAATCAGACTGAGCACAAGTTATCTGCTAGTGGAACCGAGAGAATGATGTGTGAAGATATCGGCACTACGAGACAGTAACTTAGAGGATCCATTACGGCTTTTGGAGGTACCAGGGTGTAGAGAAAGAAAATGTGAGAACAGTATTCTGGACAATCAGAAGAGAAGTAATAGTTGAGCAGTAAGATCATGCTGTCTTGAAACACCTTTACTTGGACAGCTGGATGTGGCCAACCACACGGGAAGGAATAGTCTGAGCAGCTCTTTTCCTCACTTGCTTTGTCTGACTTCCTTGGCTCTGCTATATGTGTAACAACATTAACATTTTGTGCAGAAAGAAAAAGAGAAGAGGTTTTACAGTAATCCTATGATCGACCTACCATGCAAACAGCAGGTAAAGAGCACATTTGGTCTTGGTCTTTCCTATGTTTCCTATTGGCAACCTACCTATTCTTCCTTGTCAGAGCAGAAAAAGTCATGAACCATGGCAGAGACTCAGCTGAAGGATTTCCAGCAAAGAGAAAGAAATCAGTGGACAAATATAATATTCCATCAAGTGTTGGTAAAGAAATGTTTTGAGAGTTTGCTGAACTCAGCTCCCATGCACTATTAAAGTCACTTGAAATTAGTGACTTTTCAGTACTGGCTGGCAGCTGAAGGCCTTCTCTAAAGATGAATTAACTAAGAAATGAGGGAAAAGCTTGCATCAGAACTTAATGGCATCATAATTTGCACAAGAACATTAGTCAGAGAGGAAATTATTACTAAATGCTACAAAAGAGTCCTATAACAAAGGAATCTTATGGGAGGAAATGTTCAGAGTTTTTTATGGTCTGTTCTCTGTTTCAGTGCCTGATGTAGCAACTAGCTCTAATACGCACAGTCAAGGTCATTCAGAGGAACTTGAGCCAGCAGCCATTTGTTCTAACAGTCCCTCCATTCCTTCTCAGGTCTTACTGAATTCCTGGCAGATTTTTTTCCCATTGTTTAAGAGAGGCTGTGTGAGGTCTAAGAGTTGTCTCCTATTTTTTTTTTTCTTTTTTTTTTTTTTTGTTTTTATTGCCTTCTTTTTAATTTCTTATTCTCTATTTTCATTACCCCTACAGATTTAATTTTCTCCCGCATATGCTATGTGTGAATACTCCATGTTCCAAGAGGATAAAAGCAGTAGATACAGATGCAAAACTTTTGTCTTTATTTTCAGTGGTTTATGTGTCTTCAAAATGTATTGCCTGTGCTGGAATTTCTCTAGTGTGCTCCAAAATCAGAGTAACTTCCTCTAGCTGTGAAATTTTCTCAAGCTAAGAGAGCTGGCTAGAAGGTGTGAGGTATTTTGCCTTCTACTTGTGTGTCTCCACACTTGTGAGGTCCTATAGTGTTTTGAGTTGTAATATTTGGAGTGTATTTTAGGACGATTCAGCATGGTTAGAAAGGCTGAACCTTCAGACTGCATTGTCTAATGTAAAACATGAATCTTTGAGTTTTATATCCATGAATTTTATAAAAATTCCTCTAACTTAGATGTGTCACTGCCACTCATTAGAGGCAACTGAATACACCAGTGTGTCATCTTGGAAACCTGCCCCAGATCCTAAAATCAGACCAACAGTTATAAATTTAGTCTAGAGTTGGGCTTTTCCTTTGGCAGGAAGAAGGGAACTAAAAGAGACTCGAGTGCCACAGCCGGTCCTGTCCTAGGGAAGATGGGAACGTGGCTCTTGACTATGTGCCCAGTGAGGCGACAGCAGCAAGCACTTCCTAGCCATGGCTACCAGGTTCTGCAAAGGGCAACTGCAAGCAGTCGGTCTGAATGCACACACCCCTGGTGTCTGCCTACGTAGGTGCACTCTAATTTAAAGAAGCGATATTTCTGAGTGGTTCAAAAATACTTGGATCAAGTGAATTAGTCCAAATTCTTTCCTAGAATAAGTCTGTTCACTCAGCAAAATATCTATTTTCATTGCCAGTTGCTATGGTTATATATCACCAGTGTTTCCCTGATTATTTCCTGATTATAATGTAGCTCTGAGCTAAATTAAAGTGTGATACTTTCAATGTGGAGTTTGAGCTTTTAGCTAGAAAAAAAAATGATTAAAATTTTTCAGATTTAATCAGATCAGCCCCATCCTTAATCCAGAATTTAAAAATTGATAATCCTCTGTTTCATTTTCACTTTCCCTAAGAAATAACCGTGTAACTAAGGGGTCTCCCAAGCCCCTGATTTTGTAAGCAGCTACTCATGGAAAATAGGTAGTTTATAAAAGTCTCTCTCCCATCTCCAAAAATTAACTACACCTATTCTTATTCAGGGAAGTAGGTTCCATTAAATCATGAAATTGCTTATGATAAAACCAAAGAAAGTGTGAGTGAAGACATAAACACAATGAAGACTTGGTGGTGCCAAAATTAAAGCTTATATTACACCAGCTGATAGCTAGCTGGAAGTCAGAAATATGATACCTTAAAATAAACAGTTTGAGATTAATCTTCAGCTATCTGGCAGAGCATGAATTAAAGCAAATTTCAAATAATGTCGACATCAGTTTAATTCTCCTTCCCTTATACCCTCTTCCATTCCCCAGCTTTATACACTTATTTTTCATTGAATCACAAACGAGGGGACAGACTTTCAGCTGGTAGCCGGTGGACCCACTTTCACGTGCCCAGACGCCTGGGAGCCACAGTATTTTAACAGGAAATTCCCCGGGTCATCTTCAACAGGAGCAGGACTCCCTGTCACTTGCCAGCCGCACTGCTTTCAGAATAGATCACTGTGAGACCTTGGAGTTGTTCGGGTTTGTTATTTATCTCAATTTCTAGAAAAAAGCCAACTGAAGTTTGAGATGCAAGGTTGTCTTAAAGCTCCCTTTACTGTATTATCACCTGCAAGAAAGCTTTTTGGGTTTGTTGCAAAGAGCTGCATGCCAAGCAAAATTGAGTAGTGTTTGTATTTAATACTGGAGCAGGGGCAGATCATTCAGAGAATAAAAAACACTCCCCTGTTGTGCAAGATATACTTATATGGCTCTGTTCACTTGAAAATCTGTTCTCGTTGATCTCAGTCTGACTCTCTGCAGGGTTTCCTTGGTCAAGGAGGCTAAAATTGATTCAAGGCCCAAAGCTCTTCAGCTCAGTGTTGACAAAACCTAGAATCCAATGTCCTTGTGTCAACAAGCTCTGACTTTCTTGGATCTTCAAACCACATTTTGCTGTATGACCAAAAATGGAAGGTGGATCACAATGAGAAACATATGGCTGAGAATGGAATTTCAAACTGGAGGAGAAGAAAGGAGGAGGAGGACGGAGATTGAGAGGAAAATTGCAGAGGAAAGTAGAAAATGAAAAGAGAAATTAAATTTAGGCTCCTCTATTAGGAAGAATCAAAACAACACTCTAAACTCTTCTGGTGACCTTACATGGGAACTTCATAGAGCTTTGTTTTTATGACTTCTCCCTCTTGCATTTATTTCCTTTCGCTGTTATTTCTATAATGTGCTAGACATTAGATTTGGGGATAAACTGGAGAGTTACAAATTTTGAATTAGTTACCTGTTTTCCAGGGTATTCCAAGAGGGTGTGCAATATGTTTGAAGACTGGAGCACTATAAAGGCAGGAGCAGCTTTTTAAATTAAGAAGTTTGGCTATGACTCTGTAGTTCAAGGCTATTCACAGAAATGTCTGAAACAAAAAGTCATCCAATTAGTTCATAATTAGAGCTGACTGAAGGGCAACAACAGTTCTGCTGCGTGGCAACTTGTGAGGTCCAGAAAGTTGGTTTTGCTCAAACATGGCTTTATCTACTGGGAATTTAAAAATGTCCACTTTTCATTCTGACATGGAACAAAGTTTGGGGCTTTTTGTTTGTTTTTTGCAAAATACCGATGTATTTTTACAGGGAAGGGAAACGGATTGCAGTGGGCTGTACTTCATAAGGCTTAGTTACAAGGAAGGGCAGTAGATGGGCAGTATCCCCTACGCCGCCTGCCTATACGTGCAAGATGCCCCGGCTGTCCCTGAAGACAGTGTTGGCCCTTGCTGGTGGCTGCAGAGGGCTTCCTCAGGTGGGTCCCAGCAAACACACTGCCCCTTGGCCTCGGTGAAGCACGACCGAGGAGTCCTGCCAAACAGACATGGGATGCTGAACGCAGCCAAGCGTGTCAGGCTGGGGAAGGAGAAAACACGTGGGCTGCAAGCCACTTGCCCTGAAAGGACCGTATGGTCTGCTGAGCAGCCACGGGAAACCAGCCAGGCGATGAAATAACTGTGGCTGGGGGCAAAGATGGGGTGGCTGCAGGAAAGCGAGTGATGCACTTTGTCGTCCCACCGGTGAACGTGCAGGCGGTGCTGGTGGCTGCGGGATGACCGGCGCCCGCGCCCGGGAGGCTGAGAGCGGGCTGGGGTCGCGGTGACGTGGGAGGAGAAGGGGCTGGTCTGGGAAGAGGTCTCGCAGGAGCTGCCTGCCTCTGTAGATACAGGTTTCAGCTGCCTCCGTTTGAGGGGGCACCTCTTGGGCAGGGGCAAAAATCACTCGGCATTTTGCAGGACAGTCATGTCTTGCAGCATCTAAAACAGCACAAGGTGCCCTATGTTTAGACAAATAAATTTGTCCCATGCTGTCTGTTGTCTTTAGAGTTATAGGTGCTGGCTATTCAGAGCCGAGAAAGATCTCTTTGTATTGTGTATAGCTGCTATTATCATGTGTGAAAGTCATCGTATTTTTATAAGGGCCCCAGAAGCCAGGACTTTCTTGGCTGGATGGAGGCAGTATGTCTCTGCCGTAGCTTTCCAAACTGAATCATAGAAGGAAAAAGGGCAAACAATACCAAATAAGAGATGCACATGATTCACACCAAATTCCCTGTTACTAAAAATGATGATGCAGTGGAGATGACACATTGACGCTGCTTCAGACCTCATAACACTTGATAGCCAAAATCACGCTCCTTGGTTCGGCAACGTTCCCTGTGAACGTCATGGGAACGATGGCTCGGAGATAACATTTTAAACACGGTGGCTGCTGCTGGGCCGTGCTTCTACGTTCACCATACGCCAACCCTGCTCTCATCTAAATTGATAACAAAGTTCCCATTGATTGCACTGAGTGATGATAATTGATTCTTGGTATGTCAGCTGAGATTTTAGGGGTAAAAGAGAAAATCGAGTTTTTACTGACAGGTGCTGTTTTACATGATTGTGATAGTGTAAAGAGATTTTTTTTTTTTTCTTTTTTACACAGATAAAGAATATGGTTAAACACCGATGTAAGCGTCACTCTGTGCTAAGATTTCTGATAGGGAACCCGAATATATCTTTAATGAGTAACCATACTAGATGCAATAAACCTACTTCAGATTTTGATTTATAAAATTAACTTGGTATGACATTGGCCAAGGTTATGCAAATGTTAATGATTTTATACAAATGGATATCTTGGAGTGTTCTGAATTTGTTTGCTGTAAAAAAAAAAAAACAAAACAAAACTCATCTGTTTTGGACAGCCTATTAAATACTACACAGTACAGACTGCTTTAAAAATAGCATAAGCTAAACATTGATGGTTTTTAATAAACCAGACTTAAACACTGAGTAAGTTTAATAAAGCGGATACTTAAGACAAGCATAATGAAAGGTGAAGGTCTGTTTTCTTTTTATTCCATTTCTTAACCTCTACTTTTCAATCCTGTGTTTGGTTTGGGGTTTAAAATAAATTATTCTCTTAAATGAAGTAATAAGAGAACTAGAGCGAGGAGCCAACCTGCGCGAAGAAATTTATTGCAGAGAAACTAGCAGGCGGAGAGAAAAAGGTTCCTATATTAACTACAAAACAGTAAGTGCTAAGACTTTAATAACTTTATTGCAATGAAAATGTTTTTCATAGAGTCAAAACAGATTAGTTGAAAGAAAAAATATTTAGTTCTTCTACATGAAGCCAAATGGTGAAAATTTCAGTTAATCTAAGTAGATTTATGGATCTCATCATAGTCTGTTCCCTCTGATGATTTGGCACCTTTTCTCCGTAACCAAACACCTTGAGACTGCACTCGCGCCGGGGAGGAACGCGGCTGCCTGTGCCCTGCTGCCCTTCCATAGCCTCATGTCTCTCATCCCTGGTGCCTTCCCAGCACGGGTCAGTCCCACCGCGACGTACGAGCAGGTTTCAACGGCCGGTTTGGAGGAGGAGTGGGAAATCCCTGCCTCTGCCTTCGGCTCTCTGGCCGTGGGAGGGTGCTTAGGGGCCGCATGGTGCCAGCCGCATGGCTCCTTTGCGGGGCCAGCAAGGACCGCGTCCACTTAGCGGGGCAAAATACCTCTTTTAAGAGAGCCTCTGAAGTCTCTTCTTCCCTACTTCTACTTTGAGCGGGTATTTGACTGCAGATTTTATTAAGCGTTGCCCCATTTTTCATTAGCAATTTTTGCAGCTGCTCCTGATTTTTTGCCAGCACTACCAGGGCTCCGTTAAGGCAGAGAATTTCCCCCAAAGCTTCTGTCCGTATTGAAAACAGCCTTGTGCTTCAAATATTCCAACCAGAATAGTTTCTGGCAAAAAAGCAGTTTTACCATAAAGTGAAGTAGAAAGCTTTCATTTTACTGATTCCTGAAAGAAATACAAAGAGAGGTATATGCAGATGAAATCTAGTTTAAACTTATTTATGTGTGAACAGTGGAGAAAAGGGTTTATGAGTCACGTAGCAGTATTAAGATACAGCATAAAGATACTTTTCTTTGGAGAAAAGGTATTGCAAAATCACGCAGGCTGTAAACAATTTCAATTTGAGAAGTGTCGTGAAGAAAAAGGAGAAGGTTTTCTTGGTTCGTGTACTTGTATGCAGATAAGCACCCCCTTACAACTATTTATGACCTCTATGAATTTTATTGTGAGGGACCTCTGTACATCACATATAGTTTTGTGAGCCATAATTTGCAACTATTAGATGGTAGCACAGGAGTAACATATTACTTTAACAGTATAGTTCTTGTAAATGTTTTATTTGTTTCTTCGTTTCACATTATGTCCAAGGATAAAAATGATATTTTTCCAAATGATGATGTTCAAATTAGGGCCACTGGCATTAATGGAATTAATTGGTTACAGCGGACTCAGGTGACTGTGAGTTGGTGACTGGAAAAGATGGTTAAGACAGATGTGTATTTTGCTTTATTGTAGAGAAATTTTAGAATTTGAGTTTCTTGTCCAAGTTTGAGAATGTTTTGTTGCTAAAACAGAGGCATGACAGTGTAGTTAAGAAAGAGAATAACTCTGCTGAAAAAGAATCATAGAATTATAGAGTCACAGAATCCCTTGGTTGGAAAGGACCTTTCAGATCATCGAGCCCAACCGTGAAGTCCAGTTGAGTCCAAAGGTGTTAGTGAGGTTAATTAACAAAGCTACCCAAAACCATTTTCTAACCAACGCAATATTTGTTGTTTCTCTTGAGCTTTCTCCTACTTAGTCTGTTTTTCTGATAAAACATTCCTGGTGTCAGCAAATTGCGTAAGTTCTGTGTGACATTCCCTAAATAGGTTCTCCTTTATGTGAGTTTAAAAGTTACAGATATACATTTAAAAAAAAGATTCATACCTCCTTGTTGGTAAGGCAGTCCATATAGCATGAGATTTTCAGTTGATTTTGTTTCCCTGCTATTAAGAGTATAACTCATCTTTTAGATATCCTATACAAGCTTAGGATTCAATGCCTGATGATCTGGAAACACAACTTAATGAAGCTTTTGAAAAAATATAGGCAACAATTTGAAAAGCATTCACTTCTAGTTTTACTGGTATCAGTTCTATATTTGACAGAAAGCTGCATTTTTTTTTTTCTCTGTGCATGGAAATCCAATTTCCTATGCTTCTCCTATTAATAATGTGCTCCAAATATCTCGATATTTTAAGTAGGAACATGTTTTGTCCCAGAGACTGTATTGTCTTTCCCAAGACATTTCACCTCTTCACTGTGTTATTCTGAATTCCTGAAAATAATTTACAATTGCCATTTTCACACACGAGAGAACCTCATTTTAAGAAAGACAAACATGCCTGTCAGGCTTACACAAATCAGAGGAGGGGTGGCTTTCCTCTTGACAGGCGAGGTGAGCATGGGTGGACTGTTCCCAGAAAGCACGGCCCAGCCCCATGACCCAGAAGACAGCATTTTTTTTTTTTTTTTAGCGCTGTACTGAGAAGAAAAACTTCCATGTTTTTCCAGCCACAATGTTGATAGGTAACTCTGGGAAATTCTGTTTACAAGGCAGCAGTGGTTTGGGGAGTTTTGTTTGTTGTATTTTTTTGGGTTTTTTGGGTTTTTTATTAGTTCACTGCGACAACAATCTTACTGCATTAGGGAGTGGGCTTTGTTGGAGAGGGGAACTTTTTGGAACTGTGAAAATGTAGAAGTCCTGTATAATATCACTGTATTGGTTCAGACACTGCTTCTGACAAGACTAACTGTGAAAACATGCAGAGATGAATCTCAAGTGACTGTTTATACAAGATAATCTTGTAGCCGAACATCAGAAGAACATGACTCCCTCCCCAGCCACGCGTGCGTTCCCAGCCTCGTCCAAGTGGGAGCTCAGGTATGATTTCACGTAAGCCTCGCTCTCTCCTGGGTGGATCAGTTATTTCTGCCACTTCACCTGCAACTCCAGAATTTGGCATGTGGCAGGTTAAATAATGCCAGTCCCGATCTCAAAGTGGTTAACCCTTGAGAAGACTCAGTGCAGAACTGTAGATACTCTGAGAAACCAAATGCCATCTATTTATTTGGGTTCCCAGCCTCTCTGCGTACGTGGAAAAGCTAAGGTGCTTTGGACTGTGTACCCCCCGTGTTTTTAACTCCTTGCTTGCCTTACCTGTGCTACTCTTCCATCTCTTCCTCGTGGACCATGTGGGATGCCATGTCCAGAGCGGTATCACACAATATCCCCACATGAATCTAGTCAATGAGTTCTCCTGTTCTCATGTGTGCCGTGTTCAGCACTCACAACCCAGGCCCTTCAGACCTTGGCTGTCCCTCTTTCGGGTGCCTACTCTGCCGTTTCACAGACCGCGCGTCCATACTTGTCCCTGCAAGGACCGTGGCTGTACTCAGCGGGCATCTGCAGGAGGAGCTGAGACCTGAGTGTGGCACAAGCACGCTGACGCCCGTGCTGGGGTTAGGGACTGCCTGCACAGCGGTGAGTGGCTCGAATATTCCCCCTCCAGGCTAGTATAGGCAGGATAAAAATGTCTGCTGTGCCTTTGTGTTATGGGAATGGGGTCTTGGGCAGATGAATTGTAACTGAACTCGTACATCTACTTCGGAAAGCATATCTAGACTTAATGTTAGATAAGTTAATAATTTATTTTCTGGTTTCTTTTTATTTAAATACCTTTTACTGAAGTTTCTTCTGCCTGGAAATAGTACAGAAATATTATCGCACTGATTCTCCTACTGTGGTGCATATAACAACTTATGCTTATCATGCCACAGAAATTGTACATCAGTTGCACGAGAGATCTTGATCCTTCAGTTATTGATAAGGACACAATTGGGTTGATCTAAAGAAGCATTTTGAATTTTCTCTTGAGATGTTCTTACACAGTCGAGACTGAGAAGCTGAGTTATTTTCTTCCTAGAAGTACAAGAAACCTACCGTTTGCGATAAAACTTCTGGTTTCATTTTTGTTTTCTTTTAGAAAAAGTGTGTCTTACTATTTAATGCCTTTGTAAAGAACTTGGTCAGCCAGGAGAGTACAAAAAGAGATACTGCAAATTCGGACTATTCATACCACTTACCAAATGCCTTGCACCTTTGGAAGGACTGCTCCTAGCTGCTCTAAGAGCTCCTGGGAAAGAAACACAGCGGCTGTTCACCACAGCCACAGGTTTCCCTGATTGCGACCCTGGGACATTTTATTCATACAGCTGGACTGTAGCTCGGGCGGTGGTGGAGCGCACAGCTGTGCTGACTCAACACCGGCGCGGAAGCCCGACGGTGACGGTGACGCTGTGTGTGCCGTTTCCTCCCTGCTGCCGGGGGTTTGTCGCCTGGCAGAGCCATACGGACGCCTTTCCCTCCCTGTGGCAGCTGCCCTGGGCAGCGGCACCCAAAAACCGCCAGAAAGTCCCAGCATTTTCCACCTATTCACGCGGGAGAGTGGCAGTGGCCTGTAACGGGGTGGACACGTTCCTGAGATGAGGGATTTATCTGCCCCATGTAATGATGCTTGGAGGGGCCGGAGGCAGCTCCGAAGAAGGTTTTGCACAGATGTTAACTCGAGGCCCGAAAGCATAATGTCCCGAAGGCCCCGCACTGAGCTCGGTCAGGCAGCCTGCAAGCGCAGCCGTGCCCTTTCCAGCTCACACCTTTGGTTCTGTGGAACCGCGTTGCGTGCAGCACACGTACTCTTTGGTAGCCCTGTATGTTTTATTCACCAGCATTGGTACGCTGGGCTCCTTTAGTTTTCTTCTCCATCCACCTCCTTCCTTCGATCTTGTATTTTTTTTTCTCTCTCTCTTTTTTTTTTTTTTCTTTTTTTTTTTTTTTTTCCCTAGGCTAGGTTTGTCATGGGCATAATGGAATGAGTTAAAAGGTGCCAAATTAAATTAGTTCACAAATCTGGAAGAAAGCCAGTCAGGAAATAGCAACGGCTTTTATAAGAAAGCATGAGCGGAGGGGAGAGAGAGAGGGAGACGAGGAGGATCTGCCTGCCTGTGTGCATGTGCAAATGGAAACCCTGTGCCCCAAAACTAAGTCAAATGATTATAAATGTTTTGGATCGATGCAACACGTTTGTGAGTGATTTCTAATACTTCTTCCTGAAAAATCCCTCGTTTGTTCACAGAAGCAGCCAGATGTACAGCACTCATTGGGAACAGGATTAAGCTCTGCGTTGATATTTTGTGCGTTTAAAGGTCATGTTGCTATGTTGATCAGTGAACGAGCTACCATCTACGTCTTATTAACGTGATGCAAGAGTGCACGACAGAAATAAGTGCAGTGTAGTCAGCCCGCTAACGACATAGTAATGGTCTACATTGCTTTACTTCTCCTCAGAGTTTAGTAACGCAACGGCCATGAGGAAATCTTTCCAGCTACAGCTTGCCTTTACTTTACAAGTTGATCTCATTTCATCTGCTCATGTGACTTCCAGCAAAGTTAAATCTGTGGAGGCTTCCTCTCACTTCATTTCGTCCTGAACTTAAAATAGTCAAAAACCTTTTATATGGCTTGCAACAGAAAGCAGCCGTGGTGGCTTTCAACCAATTACATCATGATTATGCAGTAATCTGTGTTTTCTCTGTGTTCAAAAATGTATATTTTGCCACAAGTGCCTGTTACAGTAGATTTATGGAAGAAAAGGGGGCACACTTTCTGCTTTGTGAACTGAATATTTTATTATATTAAGGGCTTGCCAAAGTTGTTCAAATATATTTTTGGTCAGACTGTTGTGGGAAACAGTACAAAATGGAATACATTTCTCACTTTCTCATGATTACCAATCTCTGAAGAAAAGTCCAGTCTGTACTCCACCAGCTCATACTTGGTGCAACAATAAATATCTCTATGAAATTATAACTTTTGGATAAATTTACTGTACTTCTTTAATTCTCCGTTATCAGTGGTACACAATGTATTGAGATACATTGCTTGAAATATTCAAATTGTGGTGATTAAATGTGTTTTGAATCATTTGCATGTCAGAGTTCTTTACAATAGCTCCCTGGCATGTTTATTTATTCTACATTTATAAAATATATGACATATATATTAGATATATTATACACCTTACATCGGTATAAAGAAAAGTATAAAGCTAGAAATAAGGAGAAACTAAGTAAATGACTTGCCAAATCCAGAGAACAACTGTGCCGCAACATTAACAATGCAACGTTAACAATAAAACTCAGGAACTGTGATTCTTGGACCTTTATTCTAACCATTAAGCAGTAGTTTTCAATTCTACAGTGGCATTTTATAAAGACTTGTAGTTTTGGAGAGGAAATTCATAAATAAACTACGTTAAGGAAATCTTCAGCTTCCCAAATCTGAAGTACTTTAATTGAAAGTACCATATGACCACAGCTCCATT
>JMFS01100161.1:0-21173 GCA_000699545.1 Podiceps cristatus | reverse complement strand
CCCCCACCACCACCCCCCCAGCTCTCCGCCTCATGTTTTGCAATTTCTTCATCCCACCGGTGCCTGGGAGTCTCCCACAGATGTTCTGATACAACAGTCTCTAAGGAGGCTAGGTCTACACCACAGGGCAAAGAGCCGTTTGAGCACAGAATTAAGCACCTTATAGCTTATAGGTCCATCACACTGTTGGCTGCAGCTCAAACTTAAAATGCCTATGCTTGCGTTTAGGATGGGCTAAACTTGGAATAACTCTTGATGGGATGGACTGTAGCCTAAGGCATCATCTACAGTTCCCATTTGCGCAGACTCACGTGAACAAGAGCTTGGGCCCAATTTAAGGCAACAAACAAGTTCCTTTCCTGGCAGTCGGCCTATGTCCGTGCCCACGCGCATGGGCTTGGGCCCATGCAAACATACCACAGTGGTTCCATAGACACTGCTGTGTAGCAGTTACACTCAGCTCCTCTTACTTTATACGATGTCCAAGCTCTCCATACCCTTGCTATTATTTTCCTTTTTCTTTTTCTTTCCAAATGGAGAAGAAGGACTTGACCAGAATCCAGAAACAAGCCAACAACAGAACTAGGAGAGCAACCCAGCCCTTCTGAGTCCAATGCCACAGGCTTTGTCTGCTAGACAGAAGTACTGGTCATGTTTGAATAATGACGTTATCTCTGCTAGACTAGTCAAACCCCCTTTTTCCATTTTGTTCCATCATCCTCTCCATCAGTTTCAATGGATTGCTGCATATGTCTCCAGGTGACTGGAGCAGTTGCCTATAATAAGGGATATTTTTGGTTTCATTTGTTGGGGTTTGGGGATTGGGGGTTTTTTGAGATTATGGTTTAAAATTCCCAAACCATCTATCAGATCCTTTGGGGCTGAAGGTGGACTACAAGTATTTTACCACTATTCCCTAGTTTTTTGTTGCATGCACACACGATCATTTTAAAGACTCATCAGCAGTAAAGGCAGAACGTATAGATCACATGCAAACTGGTTAGAAATGGACTGCTGTGGTGCTGTGCTCTACATAAGCTAGGAATGACATTAAAAGACTGCCTGGTCATGTTTGTTACATGAGATTTGGGCATATATATTCAGAATCAGTGTTCATACAGAGGTCAATGAGGGACAGGAGACTCTAGCTGGTCTTGGTTATCCAAAAAAAATGGTTTATTAGTATGGTTTAGGCTTATCCACAGACGAAGACACAGCCATGCTAGATTATTTTGTTGGCTCACTCAAAGAAGTAGCCACAGTGTAAATCTCTCCGCTCTTTCTGTCTCAGAGGGCATTAGAGCTGTGTGTCTGTCAACAGGGGACTGACGCCATGAGTCAGCATTCAGCAAACGCTTCCTGTTCTGTACAGACAGTTACTTTACCACTTGGCAGTTTTTAGATAACCTGCATGGAGGCAGAGAAATTCCAAAGGATTTTATCGTGGAGCTCAAGGCTCCAGGAACAGTGGTGGATATAAGCTTTTGGTGTCCCTTACCTACCGATAGGATATTTCCCATGCACATAGCAGCATTTTATAGCCCGTCCTCTTCAGATGAACCTGTCATGCCATTAGACAGAAAGAGACGGTCTGTCCCTGCTGTGTTACTCAGCAGGCTCCTGAGCTGCCCATAAGCAGGTGGATTCATGTTAGCATCTCTTCCTCCAGGACATTGGTCTCAGCCGTTGCAGGGGACAAAAATACAGGTGTGATTTAGGGTGTTTGTCAATGGTTGTGACTTTGCACCATGTTGGCTCCGAATCAGTTTGAGGGTGAACAGCTTTGAGATCTTCTCTCTACCTTGCAGCTACTAGATGACACATGGGGACCAAACTGAGTCTCTTCATTATATTTTCATGGCTTTATGACTCTGATTTCTATTTGTTTGTGTACACAAACAGAGAACCACATTTGGATTGGTCCCCTGACAGTGCTGAATACCACATATCCACCTCATGACTTATGGACAGCTGAGGATTTCTACACTTGTCCTCCATGGCTGGCAGTCATCTATAGGTTCACCAACATACCTTTCTAGAGAAGTATACTCTAGGTTTGTTTCCCTGCTGAGAGGACTCAAAGGCCAGCACATTTCAGGAGAGACAGAAGCTCCATCCAATGCTTTTGCTCATTAATTCCTCTCTTCAGCCAAATTTGCCAACTGCCTTGTTTATCTACTGTAACCCACACTGGAACCTCCTGTGGCTCAACTCTTGGCCTGCACCCCTTGAAAAGAAATTTTGCAAAAGACTATTACTCTATCCACTGCAAAGAAAGCAAATCGACGTGGCTGCCTAGAGTCTAGTTTTCCTTGTGATGAGGGGAAGAAGAAATCACATGGAAAATTCTGTACTGTATGGCACCTGCTCTGCAAGGGAACATTGCTTATAAAAGGAGTCCCAAAGAATTGCACCAATGGTTTTTCAAATGTCTGAAAAGACATTTGCTAGACTACAGTGAGAGATGGATTAGAAAAACAGAAAAGAGAGAAATGACACATCAGTATCACTTGTTTTCACAGAAAAGGACCTTGTGGATGAAAAAAAATGCCCCTGGAATAAACCCTGGAAAGAGGGAAAGCACCTAGATATCCTTTTTGCTATTCCCCTGTCAAATTCATGGAGACAATCCAAGAACACAGCACTATCAGACTTGTCAGGGCTCTGAAATGGCAGCCCCTTCTTGCATGTCATGAGCCTGGTCCTTCATGTGGGGTTGCACCTCCAGTTGACCTTTATTGATGGGATTGTGAAGAGAGAAGGTAATGGGTTTCTGAGTGCTTTACTTCAGAAATTGCCAGGCTAAATCCAGTTCATACCTAGAGGTGCTGAAAATGATTAGTATCTGAGGGCTGCTCAGCAAATCACTTGTGTCCAGTCCCCTTCGAGATGAGTGTCCAAAAAACGACCTTTGTTGCTGGCACTAATTTGGATCTTTTCTGCCAGTGTTAGGCCTCGGCTGCACAACCTGCTGTGCCAGTAAAAGCTGCCTTCTGTCAGCACAGCCTGTGTCCACTCCGAATGCTGAGGCCTGGGAGGGGGCAAAACTTTGTCTTTCTCTTAAGTACCACCCAAAAAAGGCTTTCCTGGCACCATGCCACCAGTGCAGATGGTGGATACTGTGCTACCCCTGCCAGTCCAAACAGTGCTGGAGCAAGTCTCCCAGAATCCTGATGGGTCCCAAACATTTTCAAGGTCTGATCACATCTTTAAATGTTACTGCTTGGAGTGAATGGAAGCTTAGCCACAAAGCTCTCATCCACCCAGCACCTGATCCCTGGTCCAGTTATGCATTAGCATGTTCCTGTGCTTCCTCAACAAGGGAAGCATTTAGCACGATGCAAAGGGGAGTCTGGGTCCCACGTAAAATGTTTGCATCATGGACAGAGTCCTACAGACCTGGCATGCCCCAGTGTGAGTGCAGAAATAAATAACTTCAAAGGGACTGGGGCTGATCAGGTGACAGAGTCAGAACTCCAGGCCAGGGCTGTGTAGGTGTAAAGCAGGGATTGCAAACGACCATCTTCTGTCAGTCCACTGAAGAAACACAAGACTTCTCCCTTTAACACTCAGCCTATTGCCAGAAGCACTCACTGACACTGAAATTCAGGAACTATTTGCAAGCCTTCAGAAACACCTCGTGCAAAATTAACCCCCTTTTGAGTTCACAGAAAGTAATTGTTCTAGATGTTTGAGGGACCTGAAAGTCCTGCCTATTCTAGAAGCTGAGTTAAAAATATAGTCATGGGATGGTTCTTCATTATTTCATTCCTCCCCCCAGTAAAAAATTACAGGAGAACAGGAGGAAAAACAGTCTCCCAAAGCTCCTGGTGTGGGGTTCCCAGATCAGTGGGAAACGCCATAAAGGGGAGAATGGAAACCCACTTCCCGAGATACTGAAAACATGACTGGGCAATATACACGTGTTGTGGTTTAATGCCAGCCAGCAAATAAGCACCACACAGGTGCTCATTCACTCCCCCTCTGGTGGGATGGGGGAGAGAATCGGAAGGGTAAAAATGAGAAAACTCATGGATTGAGATAAAGGCAGTTTAACAGGTAAAGCAAAAGCCACACACACAAGAGAAGCAAACAAAGGAATTCATTTGCTACTTCCCATCAGCAGGCAGGTATTCAGCCATCTCCAGGAAAGCAGGGCTCTGTCACATGTAGCAGTTACTTCAGAAGATAAAATGCCATCACTGAGAACATTCCCTCTTTCCTTCTTCTTTCTCCAGCTTTATATACTGAGCGTGATGTCATATGGTGTGGGATATCCCTTTGGTCAGTTGGGGTCAGCTGTCCTGGCTGTGTCCCCCCCCAGCTCTTTGTGTGTGTGTGTATGTATGTGTGTGTGTCCCAGACTACTCACTGGTGGAGTGGGGTGAGGAGCAGAAAAGGCCTTGACGCTGTGCACGCACACAGCAGGAACTAAAACATCCCTGTGTTATCAACAATCTTCCCAGCACAAATCCAAAAAATAGCCCCATTCTAGCTACTATGAAGGAAATATCTATCTATCTAAAACTCTATCCCAGCCAAAACCAGCACACGGTATTGCTCACTGAGGAACAAGCTGTTGTTGGGGTGATATGGCCTAACATAGGCTTTGGGGGTCATGTGTCTTAACATAAGCTTTGGGTTTCATCAGATGTTTTTCTCTTTAAGGCGTGATGTCTAAATAAGCAGGGCTGAAACTTATTTACTGCCACATGTCCAAGGCCAGCTCTAACACAAAAGGCCAATTTAGCAAATTAGAACTGAGCTCTGAGTTAGATGTTCCAGAGGCTCCAGAATGTGGGTATTGACCCATTTTGAAAGAACCTTTCTTCTTAAATCCTTTCCACATCCTGACGTAATCCTAAAAGCCCAGGTAAGGAAAGGAATATCTTTAAAAATACAAGAGTACTTTCCCCTGCCCATCACAGTGGAAGAATTTTCCTTGAACACTTGTCACATCAGAGGATGGGAAATTGTGTATGCACAGTTAGGCTAGCAACTCCTCTGGGCAGTCTTTCCTATTTCCATAGGGTTTGCAGGTAGTAGCAGACAGTTTGGGGTTTTTGTTTGTTTGGTTGGTTGGGTTTTTTTGCTTTACTCTGACTTTGAATATATGGGGTTTTTTTATTATTATTTTCTTCATTACTGCTACACCATTTTGTATCTGTAAGTTGTGCACAGGGAGACAAAATGCAGAAGCAAAAAAGGTGAATGAAATATTCAGATTTCTGGGTAAAGAGCCAATTTGTCTCACCTGTGTCATGCTTTCTCTTCTGCCTGGATCTGCCAAGAGCTTCCTCTGAGGTCTCACCATGGTACCAAGCTTGCTTAAACACACATGTATGAGGCAATTCCTTTACTATGTGTGCATGTGCATGTGTATAACCAAATGTTTAGAAGAGAGGCCATGAAGTGAGCACCATTTCAAAAGCCCCTGTTTATCTTGGCGTCTTTCAGCTCTCCATTTTTGTTAATTATTTGACGAACTCTTGCTTGTGCCTGATGTCCTTCCAAATGAGAGGAGCCTTCAGCCAACTGTGCACCATTATTCAAACCTTCAGTTATAGCTCCGCAAAAGCCTCTTCAAAGCCCGGCCTGCTGCCCAGCCTGCTGCCCCTGTTTCTGTTTATCAAACAGCTGTGTTGAGGTTGGCTGCATTTGGTCAAGTTCAAGGAGAAGAGCTGCCAGAATTATGAGAAAGGGAGCAGGGGAGAGTGAAAATGCCTCTCACCTCACAGGGAGTGAGAAAAGGGAAAATGGCAGCCTCTGGTCCAGGATGCTATAAATAACCAGTTTGGCACTGCTGCATAAGAAACAGCTTGGCTAGCCTTCTCTTCTCCTTCCCCACTGGGTTTATTATGTATTTAACCCTCTGCAGCATTTACTGAGGGAGGAGGCTGTGTCAGCCAGAAGACGTCTCTCTAGGTAACCCTTTGCACACCACGTAGATCTCCACCATAACCAAAAAGGGCAATGGCCTTACTCTGGGTCAAGGCTCCCTCTCTTTCAAATGTTTACTTATGCAACAAGCTCTCAAACAGCATCACAGCAAGTGCAAAATTAAGCAGAGGTTGAAAAGTCACGTGTTTCAGTCCCTTGATAGTAATAAACCTACTGAGATAACTGAGAGGAGGGGAGGAGAAAAGTTCTAGTTTCTACTGGTGGAAATGTGTATTGTCCAAGATGATGGGCAGGCCTTATTGCAAGAGGCGTGAAGTTATTCCTTCAGGTTAGCTGCTGCAGGAATTGTGCAAAACCCCTGAAAGTCTTCCTCCAGAAGCGTGGACATTAGGAAGGGGCAGTAGCTCTGAAATATCCAAGTAGGGGGAATGAGATTAACATTTAGAAGAATGCTGGGAAAGGGCCCAGGAAAACAGTTCAAGCTCTCTGGAGGTTTTGGCAAAATAAAGATTGCCTGTTGTAAGATGCTCCCATGTTTTCCCCAGTCTGCAGTGTTTCTCAGCTTTGACAAAAAGCACTTACCTCCTTCACAGCCTGAAGAATTTTAAATCAAAAGGGATTAGTGTCAAATCCACCAATCCCTCTGAGCACAGATCGATACGTCGTGTTTATTTGCCATTGGCACCGAGCTGGGCCAGGCAGAGTGATTAAAAACCACCTGAGGCTGAGGGATAAGCCCCTGTTACGAAGTCTCTCCGCTCTGTCCTCCAGTCGCTCCCTCAGCTGTGTGCTGGGGAATCCGGCCGCGGGAAGTGTGAAAATACGCAGACTTTGCTGGTTTGCAGAGAGCTGCCTAGGAAGACCACGCTTTGTAAGAGACCAATAGAGATAAAAAATCCTTTGCAGATCTTTCTAAAAGGCAAGTTTTTCAAGGGGCCCCTGTCTCAAAACCACTTCTTTGTTTTTTCAGGAAACCTTTCTCACAGTTCTCCCCTCAGAACACTTTCCTTCCATCTCTTCAAATAACCCAGGCGTCATTTGGATCCTTGCTGCAGGGTCCAAGGCAAGGCTCTCAGCCATGTCTCCATTTACTGACCCCTCTCCCTCCTTGTCAGCACTTTGGAGGGGCCTTCCCTAGGCCCCTTTGTTCCAGGTCTGCTTGACCTTGGCTGCCTTTTAACAAAGCCCTTGGATCATCAGTCGCACACACTCTTTGTTACTTGATTTGGCCAGCTCTCTTGTTTTCCATCCCCTCCGGTATCCTCGTCAGTCTCCAGATACTGCTCTTCCCCACTCCATTTGTCTTAATTTGGAGCCTCTCGTGATACCTCTTTCCTAATCTCTTCAAAATTCCTTTTGCTGTGTTATTCTGTTTTGTACAAGATCTAAGCCACCATTGGAAGTAATCATCTACTCAGCCTACACCTGCATTGCTCCTAGAAACGCCTCTGTGCAAGTGAATGTATTTATCCTGGATGTGAATCCTTACAAGCAGAGAAAAATGGTCTAAAATTTTAGGCACTTCCTTGGATTCAGAGTGGAAGAGAGATGTTTCAGGCAATCTTTCAATTAATATCTCTGTAAACCCATGTTAGTTTCAAATAGTCCTTGAGGTAGCCTTAGATCAGAAGTCCCAGCAGAGGGGCTGTCCTCTGCTGTCCTCAACAAGAACTTATATCATTCATAAAAACATAAGAATGGCCGGGTTAAAGGTTCATGACCTCTAAATCCTGTCTCTGAAGTTGGTTGTAGTTGAGGTTTACCAAAGGAATAAAACAAAGAGAAGCCACATGGAGTGTTTGTGTCTTTGGATGTGCCCAGTGGCAGCATGAGGACTGATGAAATAATGATCTTGATGAGCCCACTTCAGTGCACTAAGTAGTGGGAAGCAACCAACCACCAAAAATGCTCTCAGAATAAATAAATCTCCTAAATTAACAATGTCCAGAGAATGTTTTCTTTTTTGCATCCTTTGGTAGCAGCTCTTGAAGATAAATTTATCTGAAAAAGTGCCTAGCAGGAAAAGGGTCATATATCTCTACCTGGGAGACTCAAAGTTGACATATTAATCTGGTGCAGGAATGAGATATTCATGCTAGCTCAGGTGCCTGAGAGCAAGAGTGTAAATTATCACACGAATTTTCTTATAGCCCCTGCCATAATTCTCTCAGTATCTAGTCAGGTTTCCTCAGAAACAGCTTATTTGCCCCAGATGCAGACATGATGAGAGCTGGACATTTGGGGATATAAACTTATCAAACCAGCATAGTATCTAAAAGGCGCTCTTTCTTGACTAAGCCATTTGATCTTTAAAGTTTTTCATATCCCTAGTTTGGCCTAGGTGGAGTGAAGACAACTGCTAAACTCAATAATTTGTCACTGAAATTTTCCCCAGAGCAGAAAGTCAGAAGGCGGCCATGCAAGGGGCAGATTTTGAGCAGTCCCTCACTAGAGCACCCAGCCTTTTCCTTCTGGGATAGTCCCTTAGTTTCTGGTTTTATTGGGAGTTTTCAGTAGCAAGCAGAGTGCCTATTTCAGATGTTTGTGGAATTGAACAGCAGAGAGAAAAAATGCCAGGGCTCAGACCTTTTGCTTGAGAAACGTGAAACTTCCGTTTGATATATTTCCCCTCTAAACATGGTATTTATTTAACAGACTCCCTGACTGACTCTGGAAACCTGCTATTTTGACTCAAGAATTTTTCTCAGTGAGTTATATTAGATAAATATAACCAAAGTGTGTGATTATGCTGGGTCGATTAACTCCTGATGTTAAAACAGAACCATTCTTTTGGCTCTGTTCTCACCAGCAATTTGTCACTGGTTTATGTAAAAAACCCCTCCTCCCTATGACTGAGTGATGGAAACTTTTAAAAGCCATTAAATCTTGCCCCTGCAGTTAATTGTTCCTGATGTTGTATATTGCACCTATTCACAATCACATTTTTTTTCCTCTGCAGACAAGGTGTTCTCTGCAAGACCTGGAATTAGCACAGCACTACACTTTCCTTAGCGCTTTTCCTGCAGTGGTAGAACACGTATCACAAATCTCAAATTCAATCCATTTTACTTTGCTGGAAGAGAGAGTCTGAGCTAAATCCCGCAATGTGCTGACTATCCTCAGCTCCTGCTGTTGGCAGGAGATCCCAGAGGAAGAGTACATGTGTGGATCATGCCTTTTCCTACATTTCATGGGTTCTAAATGGTGATATTTAAGCCCTGTTTCAGACATCTTATATCACATTCCTGTCTTGTTTGCCCTTCTGTGTGACAAAAATAGCATTTTTGTCTCTCTTCTATTTCCCCAGCATGTCTAATAAGACAACTTCTCCTGCACAAAGAATGGTTTCTTACTCTCAATACATCCTAGTGCCACAGTGGGATAGTCTTGTACAGAGCCTTGGTTATACCAAATTTCTTGCAAGCACTGATAAGTACCACTACTGCCAACACCCTGTAAAAGTGCCAAATACCACCACACCCAAACTGTTACATTTCATATTTGGGGAAGAAAAATGCATATATGCGCTTTTAAATCTTTTTCTTTCTTTTGAGAAAAACTATAGAGCTAAGATATTTGCAACAAGGAAAATGTACTCAGGGCTAGGAAGTGTGGGAAATCCCTTTGACTCAGTGTTGCAGCAACCAGAAAATTCCAACGAATGGTAAAGTGGACTTAATAATCACCCTGGCTCTGTTTATTTCTAATCATTAGTTGGCTCTGATCCCTATACTTTTGGCTTGATGATAAAAGTCCACCTAAGTAAAAATTAATTTTATTTAAGGAAGGTTCCTGGAATATGAGCAGGACATGGGTTAGTTGTTGGAGGTTTGCCAGGCATGAGGAAACCAACCTGCACTCTTTGTAGGCGTTTTATTCTACAAAGAAACTGCCTCAAAATGTTTGTATTGGGGAAGAAAGGAGTGACAGCAGTAACACAAGATTGTGCTCAAAGCCAAAAGAATTAAATGGACTTGGGTAAACAGGTCTTGGAGAAACCAATTGCTCACCTAAGTTCCAAAACCTTCTCACAGGCCATGAGGTAGTAGCAGCAGTAGACAGCAACCACCTTCTGGGGGAAAGTTAAGGGTCTTTGCAGACTGTGTCACTTTTTGATACTGGCTGATGATGACAGAGAAAGGAGGTTGTGGCACGAGAGAGTGAGAAAGAAATAATACTTTGTCTCAGTCCTATGACCTCAGAGATTTCCATGTAGTTAAACCAGGAACATGGTTCCCAGGAATTTTGGGAAATGAATGGTTGTCAAAACAAACACCACCCCCGTGACATTCTCCCTCCCTCATTGTAAACAGTCTTTAATCGCTTCATAATAGGCTGCACCGATGGGAAATGGTGATTAATACTGTTTACTACTAAGAAACTCCTGTTGCCCTTTTACCAAGGAGTAATTAGAGCTGGTTTGTACTATGGATACAGGGCTACCTTCCTTTGAAATCACAACTCAGGGAGCATACTGCCTTCAGTTATTGCTCTATGATGGGATTAAGATGAATGAAATGAGGAAGAGGAGGTCTTCTGCTCTCTGCAGCCCTTCCTTGCATAGCTCCGCAAGCTCCTTAGAGATTAGTAAGCATTTACAGCATCATTTTCAGGAACAGAGGTGCGGGACAGATACAGCTGTTTCATTTTTTCAGTGCTCACCAGTGAAGAGTCCATCTCTTCCGTGTCTGTTGAAAACATTGACACAAAACATTTCTTAAATTGACATTATAACATGGATAGCTGGGCCTAAAAGCCACTTCTTTGGTAAAAAAATGAGGTGAAGAATGTCATAGATTCAAGGAGGATTTTTCTTTTATTTTTTTCTGGTGGGATTAAGTCCAGGTTAACTGGGCAGTTTAGAGTCTGTGACAAGAGCCTTGTGAAACAATCTCAGTGCCCTGAACAGGTAGAAGGCACATTTGCTTAAAGATCCCTTATGGTGCCTGTGCTCCTCCAGGCATGCAAACTCCCATTTCTATGTGTCACATAGGTACTTATGAAACACTCCCAAGCTGGGCTGTTTGCTCTGGCTCATTTTTCCAAAACAGTAGGATTCAGGCTGAGCTCTTGGAGAGAACCAAACAAATATGTTGTTGGAAACATCACCACAGACTCAAGTTGGTTCCAGTCTGAGGCAGGAATCAGGAGCCCAAGTCTTGATTTTTGCCCAAGCAAATGTGAAGCCAATGGAAATTATCCATCCTCTGGGGTGCAAGTCGTAGTTGCCTGCTCAGTGAAATTCCTGTGAGTGTATCTTGCAAACATGCTGAAATGTATTTAAAACTTCCAGTGACTATTAAGACTGATAAGGGTCTTGCTTCCTGCATAACACAAATGACAAAATTTCATTGGAAAATCCCCTCTTTAGGTTCATACATTCTGGCTGAGGATGAATAAATCTCATGATGCCAGCATTTCACCCTTGCAGCAACGCATCTTAGTGAAGCTGGCTCACACTGCCACCTCCTCCTTCTCTCTCTCTCTTTTCATTCTTTTCTCTTTTTTCTTACTTGGGGGGGGGGGAGACATGACACCAAAAATTATTTTCCACATACCTTCTTTAGCACTTTTCTTAAATGATGCAATCGACATAAGCCGCAATGGGGAACCAGTGGTGTGCAACTTGATGAAATATACACAAGATCAAAGCTGAGATGGTTCCGAGCCAGAGAATGGGAATGTGGGTCTGAACTTTCCCAGAGTCTGAAGGAGTTGGTTCAGCCCATTGTGAAAGTTCTGGGTAGATTCCAGGTGCGCATTTTCCTAAAATGTGGAGGTATTTAGATCATTATCTCTCATTTGAGCTTATTACAACGAATCAGCTTCTCTGTTCTCTCCCTTTATAACTGGTTTTATGATTTTATTTTTTTTTTTTTTTTAAGGAACTTTTATGGCAGTATGGTATTTGCTTGAATGTGAACGGGAACATCATGTTTAAAGATTGATGATGCATAACACAAGGTGAAAAGGGGTTCATAACCTTACTTGGGATCTTACTCCTTTCTTGCAATTCCAAACAACACAACAGTGTCTGCCCAGCAGATAGCGTTTCCTCTAGCAGCTGCTGTGAGAGAATGAATTCCCAAGGGGCGGTGAGTGCAGTACTGGCCAAATGCACCTCTGTGAATAATAGCCCCTACCTACTTATTAATGCATCATGTAATTAACACTGAGAATAACAATATGGGTTTTAAACTTTCCTTAACACTCTCCAGTGTAAGTTCCTCTTTTCATGGATTTATAGCTTTGTCAAATTTTAATCATTTGGACTGAAACTTTCCATGTTCATGCTCTGCCTCAGGCTGGCTTTTTTTCTGGTTTGCTGTTTTTGTTGTGTTTTGGTTTTGGGTTTGGGTTTTTTTTTTATTTTTATTTGACAGAGGGGTGGGTTTTTTTGGTAATTAATGTTTTAACAGTCTGGCCATTTCTGAAAAAGAGATGGAGGAAAATAAATTGCTCTTCTAAACCAGACATTTTTTTCCCTAACTATTTTTCTTGAAACAGTCTGAAATCTCAGTGCTTTCAGGGGGAAACTTGAGAGGGAACAAACTAGGGAAGAAGAATGTGCTGTTATGTTGGGGTTAAACCCCTGGAAATGGCAATGTGCATGTGGACCTTAGAGCTTGTAAGAGCTGAACGTGGCCCGGCCATCAACGTCTCTGCACGTTCTGTCTGAAAAGTACCAGTCTGTACTATAAACGTTTTACAGGGCAGGCAGATGAGTTGAAATCCTAAACAGAAGGGCATAACTGCAAAAAAACAGCAGTATAGGTGGTCACAACAGTGTTTGTTCTTTGAGCTACAGAAAAGTCCAGTGAGCTGCCAGCCTCATGGAAGGTCACGGTTACTAATCTCAACTCCTCATTTTTTCAGTTTTCCATTTAAATTTGCCCTATGTCACTGCCTGAGAAGACAGATAGGGACCATTTATACATTTTGAAAATAAGTTTGTGGAAAGGTTTTATCAGAGATGTATACAGAGCTAAGATCCCTTTTATGACAATCTGCCTTTTAGAAAGATTGTACACTAAATCTAAGTGACTGACTGTTTGATGTACTGGCTTAGGCCACACTTCCTCCCAGAATCAGGAAGAGGAGACGGTATTTTGAATACCCATATATTTTTGCTGGCTAGCAGAGACATAAATGTATCGATCGCCCTTTAACCATCTGTTCTTGTACAGTAACAACATACTACCTCTGCCAGTTGCTCCAGTTCTGCAGCAGATCACAAATGTCCATTCAAAGGTAGCAGGCTCTGACAGATGCGTGAGGTTCATGCCGCCCTCCTTTCCCCTCACCAGCGTGCACTTACCTGGGGTAATTGAAGACCTAAGTCTACTGCAGAGTTCACTCCAGCTTATTGAGTCTGCCAGCCAGTATGGAAGAAGAGTCTTTGAATGTGCACTCACATCCGTCCTGGATTAGCTCCTCAGCACGTTACCCATGGGCTCCTCTCTTTCAAGCTACTGGTTACCCACAGCCACTGTCTAAAAACCATGAGGATGCCACTCCCAGTACAGGCTTGTTCCCTCTGGTGTGTTTTCCCATAGAAAGACATGAAAGATGAGAGGGAAGGAGATAATCCAGACTACCTCAAGAGCACTTTTGTTAAGAAGATGCTTATTTTAGAAACATCTCTTCCCTTGAACACCCTAAATTCTTCAAATCTTACTCTCTGCTAAGGCAAATGTTCAGAGTAGCTGAAGCCAATAGCACTATGCAGGGTTTGAAGACTGGGGCTAGAGAGGATGACACTTGATTCTTCCCATGCTTTTCTGTCCCACTGCCCAGTCTGTGGAGCTGGAAACCTCATGAGAGACCTTGTCCTTCTGCAGATCTCCTGTGACAAATGACTGGGCAGCTCTGGAGATGTGGCTGAACATTCAATATGTTTGCTTTCCCCACGAACTTCAGGACCTCTCTTTGTTTCTGCCTGAATCAAGGCCTTTTACCAACCAGGATGTTGTAGCCTCTAACCGGTAGGTTCTGCTCTACGAATTATGCTGGGAGCAAAACAGGTGCAGCTTTTTTTTTTTTTTTTTTTTTTTTTTTTCCCCCAAATTGATTACCCCAATTATTCACTTTATTATATGAAACCTCAGGAAAAGATGAAGTGCACTAATTCCTGGCCACCTGCCAGTTGCAGCTCAATCATTAGAAATTACAAATTGATGCTGGTTGTTTTGCACTGTTCCATGGGAAGATTTATGTCTTTATATAGCCAGTGCTGATGGAATAAATTAAACTGGGCATGAAAAAGGAATAAAGATTTACTCAGTGTTTGAAAGCCTGGCTTCAATGCCTCATGGAAGAGTGTGGCAAATATTCCGTAGACATGCAAATACATCACATAGCCCTAACAAAGAAAGCCTGGGTAACTTGCCATTAAAACTGTGACATTTCACCCCAATGCCCTCTCATTCCCAGAAAAGTCCCGTTAACTGCTGGGTTAAAAAAAACCAACAACAACAACAACAACAAAAAAAAAAACCAAAACCAAAAAAACCCCAACCCAACACACAAACCCAAAACACTGCATTCTCTCAGTGCAGAAAAAAGCATACTGGGCTTCACAGTGACCATCGGATTTTATAAATGGATCTAAAATGAGACCCAACCTCAATCCCATCCTTCTTTCAAGCTGAAATATGTTGTCCCTGCCAGAGAGACTGCCTCCTGAAATGGGAACTGAAAAAGAGAAATTGTTTTTTAATTGCTCCACATTTTACTTTCTTGGGAGAAATATGTTTGACTGAAACCTAAACTGGAAGTTTTCAGGTCCTTAGGGCCATTACTGCTGGAGCACAATAGGCTGCAGAGGTACAGAGACTCTAGAAGAGCAGCGTGAAGGCAGCGCGTGGTGTTGGGAAAGCCTGCTGTACCTCTCCATGCAGACTTGCTGGCAGGTAGTCACCTGGACCTCCAGCGCCTGTGCCATGCAGGGCTTTTCAGTAAACATATTGGCACTCTGATACTGTTTTAGTTTTCATTTTGAACAAGGGACTGCCCAAGGAAAGAGACTAGACTTAAACAGATCATCTTTCCTCCAAACTTGCCACCAGCAGGAACTGAAGTCGGTTTTCATTCTTGTCCTTTTGGCAAGCCAACTCTGTGACTTAGCCTAGACTATCTGTTCAGAGCTACGTACAGGAGTTTAGTCATTCTACTTGCACTGCTTGGACTGCATTGGTCATCCTTGCCCAGGACTTCCCCAAGAGGAATAAAGGACATCAGTTTTGTAAAATGTTCAATATTCAAAAAAAGTCACCAGACAGATCAGTAAAAGGAAAGAGTTAATGCATGTCTTGCCCAAAATATAAACCAGCTAAAGGTATGATTTTTTTTTTTTTTTCTGCATTTTACATTAAGGGACCATTCAGAAACCTTGGTCCCATGTAAGATTTGAACCTAAAACACGCTGCCTCATGCAAGAAATTTGCTATTTGAGACTCCTTGTTGCAAATGCCTTTCTTTGTCAATGATTCATAGCAGGTTGTTTCTTGGATGACTTACTTTTCATTTTTTGCTTTAAAATGTACATATTGCGTGAGTCCAGCTGTGAAGTCATTCAAATAAATAGTCCTTTTCCCTTGTCTGTTCATGGGCAATTTGTTGCTGGGATTTATCCATTCTGATTGGGCACCTTGGACACACGGTTCTTTTTAAATTCACTCTTTGTAAATGTTCTCTCTAAATTCACTTGTTTCCAGTCTGAAATGGGCTTTCTCCTTTCACCATATAAGAGAATGCCAAAACTTGTGGGATTGGATAAGCACAGGACTGAATGCAAAGTCATTTGCTGGAACATTTAATGAGGAGCGAACAGAAAGGGAGTGAGTCAAAGTGAAATTGCTGATTAATCCAAAAGTGTATGCACAAAAATCCATGTGTATGACTCATCCAAGAGAGAGAAAGGCCCCAGATAAATCCAACTTGCTCACTCTAATGTGAAAATTAGGAGGACTCTCTTGGAAAATAATCTCACAATCATCTTTCTCTTGATGCATCCAGTGCAATCTGACTCCTGCCATCTGCTGAGGCTTTGTGGGAAATGTTGTGAACTCTCCTTCCTTACACTACTTAATTTTACAACCTCCCTGCTCATATAGCTACTCTAAAGAATGTAATCTGTGGGGTGCTTAAAAACCAGGACCTACCAATGCCCAGGTCATCCATTCAGTGTCCTTGCTGAAGAAATAATAGGGACAAGGCAACATGCGACAGACTTCGGTCCCACTGGATAACAAGGTTTCACACACTGTTGAAGACCACAAGAACATTAGAGACAGCAGTAGATGCTACAGCAAGGGTACACTTGAAACAGTTGGCTTACAGTACTGAAAGAAACTTGTAATTTACAAACTAGCTCCAGAATAATAAAAGAGAAAGGTACTGGAAGAAGAGATAGAAACATAAATACTACCTAGACTGTGTTTTCAGGCCCATTTAAGGAGCAAAGGTGCCCACCACAATACTGAAAAGTATCAGATTCACCTAATAATTTCTTTGGACAACCATAAGAGTATCTGAGGAGGAAGCGGGTAGCTGGTCTTGCTATCCCCTTGACTGCTCAGTGAGTTTAGAAGTTTAGATACAAATGGGCGTTTCACAGCCTTCTGCTGTCAGCCACCTTACAACTCAAGAAATTGCATCTCCAGAGAACGTCATCAAAGCTACAGGGACAAAGGGAGGAAAAAGTGAGGAACAGGACATATCATAAACCATCCTCTTTCTTACACTTTAGAATCTACACTTGGCACAATACCTATGTCTTGTCTAAGAACTGTAACATGTCTATGGCCTGGCAGTTGAAACAGCTCAAACTACTTGCATGGAAAGGCCATGTTTGAACAAGGGGTCTTATAGTCACAGTATCTCCAAGTCTTCTCCTCCTCCCTCTTCTCCAAGAACATCTCAGATGGAAATTTTCACCAAATGTGGACATATCCTCCACTAGTGCCATTTCTTCAGCGGTAAGTTGGTTGCACATATTATAGGAGGTAAGGGACTAATAAATTTTTTTTTTTTTGCCAGGAGAGGCTTTCAGGCTCTATTCTGAGCCAAAGAGCTATAAAAGTGGTCTGTCATGGTTTAACCCCAAACAGTAACCGGACCACGCAGCCGCTCGCTCACCCCTCCTCTCCCTGGTGGGGTGAGGAGGAGAAATGGAGAAACCGGGACATGGTCCAAAATTCAGGAGACAGGAACATGGTATTATTTACACAAGAAGCAAATAATAAATGTGATGAGGAGCTGAAATGTCCATGATAGAGCCTTTCTCTGAAAGTCAACTTATTGACCATAATAGAGCTGGTAATAATGCAGTATTCACTCGAAGGCTGTTTAAGCAAAATCCTCACATCTCAGCTCCTCAGCATGGGCAAAATTTGTGTTTATATCAGATGAACTGATTCCTCATTTGGGTCTGTCTTTTCTTGACCAAAGTCCTCAGTGAACTCTCAGAACTGCAATTACTATGGGTATTTGAATGGAAGATTTACATGGAGGCTGAATCACAGAATCACAGACTGGATGAATTTGGAAGAGACCTCTGGAGTTCATCTAGTCCTGACAGTATTTTACTTTTCTATGGGGTGTAAATCAGTTTTAATGCCAGTACTGCAGGCACTATAATCTAAGCCTGGAAAAGTTAAGAGTGTTGCAATGTGTGTAAAATCTATATGAAATAGAAGGATGTTTTTTTCCTCTGAAGGAAAGAAAATACTTTGTTGGTTAAGCACTCTGGTGTTCCCTTGGAAAGGCAGTGGTTTTTCCTTTTTCTAAAAGGGGAAAAAAACAAGTACAAATTACTTCTGCTAGGAAATACCAGCCAATAATTGGTAGATGTAATTCTGAAAAGTGTTAGTGGCAAAATCTTTCTTCAAGAAGCATAGGGCCAGTTTTGAGGCCAGTTCCTTCCGGGTAACCGAACCAAATCCCACAGCACGATGCTGCAAAACATCCAGCCCATCTCCTGCCTCAGAAGCTGGCTTCCATAGAGAAGTGTTTTACTTCTCACACCCATCTCAGAAGCTCAGCTCATGCCACCAAGCAGCCAAAATGGTTTTGAGATATTCCATTAAGGCCAGAAGCCACCGACCTCAGTGCTACTGAATTTCAGGCAAGATGTCCCTTCTGGTTTCCCTTCTCTTGAGTGGCCTGAGGTCAGAGGCTGTAATTGTGGGTTACAAGCATAGAAACAGAGAGAGCAAGACCAGATCATTGAAGAAGGGAGGCCTTGCATGTGATAGGAAGGGAAATACCTGTATTTAACTGGACTTGAATTTTTATAGCTGGCACCAAAGGATATTTGGATACTTTTCTTCTTTTTTAAATACTCTATTTGTCCACTGAGAGGAAAAAAAAAATAAGAGAGATAATGAGTGACTTGGAACATTAGCCCTAGAAGGTGGAAAGAAATGGTATCCAGCCCTTTTTTAGAATGGCCTTTTCTGAACAAATGCTGCAAAGGATTGGCTTTGATACTTCAGACTGCCAGAGAGGAAACCAAATTAGCATCAGAAAGGAAGATGTGTGGGTTGCCCCAAGTACAATTGATGGGTTTGATGTTAACATTATGAGAGTCATGCCAGAGATTTTCACTGCCACAGAGACCCAACTGTGGGGTAGGTAAGATGCCCAGGAAAATGGCACTGAAAATATGAACTGGAGTCCAGATGGCTCTCTTGAAAGAGAGACTGAGAAATCTCCCTGGCAAAAAACAATCCCTGTCTTTGCTGCCTCTTCACAAACAGGGCTACAGTTGAAAATTAATGCGATTAGCTGGATGACCTAGAAAAAGGCAGAGAGTCTCTCTTTTCAGAGAATTTCTTGTGGTTGGACCAGAGTCCCATTCATGAGAAGAATCCAGCAAGAATTTCACAGCTTACTGAAAAGTGGTTCAATGCAATCTGGCTGAATTGAATGCAATGTTTCACATTAGTCCTGTGCTCAAAGTGAGCCAATCACATTTCCACCCAAGGACTCCAGGGAGTCCTCAACATAACAAGGCAGTGAATCTTGATTTGGTTCCTAAGGGATGGGTAACCACATAATAACACAAAGTATCATTCAAAATTCTGAATATCTTAAAATCTGGGTCATGAGTGTTAATGTCGCACTATGACAGTAACTTTTCACTACCTGTGGTCGCAAACAGAGAACAGGACCCACAGTTCAGCTAGGTGTTTCCAACGATGACAGCACCCACACAGTTAACATGCCAGTCATCCCAGAGTTATTTGTAGCCCTAATTCATTTCCCTCTTTTAAGAACTATTCTTTCTCTCCCATAGTCTGGCATATAAGAAGCCTAGCATCTAGAGCCCAGTATCTGCTGCCCAGAAAAAAAAAAACCCTAGTTCCTTGCCCTCATTTCCCTTCATGGCCCCATCCACTTGTGCTGTTCCCCTCAACCAGGAAGGTGCACAAATAAGATGTAAGGGAGCCTACTGTAAGAAGACCCCATGAATCTCCTATCCCTGAAGAGCTTTATAGGCATTTTCCCTCCTCCAGGAACCCAAACGCGGCATCTCCAAATGCACTTACTCTCTGCCAGCCTAGGTCCTGGGAACTTGAGTTGTTTCCCAAACTCAGATGTTCCAATTGACAGCATTAAGCAGTGGCTGCCAAGCCAACAGGCCAGTAAGTGAATGATTTTTATTAAAAATAAATAATAATCTCTAAGTAGAGCTGAGTGAACTTTATCTTCACCTTTGAAATAGAATGGATATCAAATGTCTTTACTCTTTACCTGTCGGCCCTTCCAAAATTGACATAAATCACCCTTCTTCTTTAATTTCTTTGAGGCTTTTTCATTTTTCTTTCCTAACTGGTATGGAAGAGAATTTTTTTTTTGCTTTTACATCAGCCCTAGGGAATTGTTTTTAAGCTTGAGTACAGTAATACAGACAGATTTCTAAGATGTGAGCCTCAAATAGACATTCATGTCCATATTTGAATGCCTACAAAAGTTGGCTTGAGATACAAAGATACAACATCTACTGATATATGTGCCAGTTGTGTTCGATATGAACCTGGAGATCAAGCTGCAAGCATTTTGTTTTGAATCTCTGAGTCAAAATGTAAAGACCTGATATATGGGTGCAAATGAAACCTATTTCCATTCATTTTTTAGTGCTTCTTTTTCTGAAGCCATTAAGAATATTCATAGACAATGAAAAAAATATTAATTTAATTAAATAGGGATTTGCAGTGGTACCATAAGAATCTGAACCAAACTTCACCAGAAGAACAGGAAAAAGAATGGGTTTTACTTGTATGAAGGTTTTTTGGATTAGTTTTACACTCAAAATTTGAATGAAAAGATCAGCATTGTTTCTTTTTAAAAAAAAATCCTTACTAATTAATTATTATTAATAATGTTTGAAAAATACTTTAAGAAGAGTTTCTGGTCATACAAAATATTTTACTTAAAAAGCATCTGATTTTTTTTATATATATTTTTTTTTAACTTGGAACCAAGCAGGTACCTGCTGAGAAAGGATGTCTGCTCCCACTGAACCCAAAGGAATTGGTTTTTTTCCTTACTGTGAGTTTCTAGCTCAGGCTTTCCTGGAGGTTCCTGGTTATGGTGAGGAGGAGAGGAAAAGGTTTTTAAAATGTTTCTGCAATCTTGTCTTGCTGACTGCTTCTAACATGTAATAGAGTTTTTAAAGGGTTTTTAAACAAAGTCATTCATCCAGCGTTGCTGCATCACTTTCCACTTCATGAGTTTTTCATAAAAGACTGGGAACAGCTCTGGAAAACATAGGAGTGAGCATTGAAGGATGTGTAATGGACCACAAGAAAGAAACATCTTTGCTATAGAATCATAGAACGGTTTGGGTTGGAAGGGGCCTTAAAGACCATCTAGTTCCAACCCCCCTGCCATGGCAGCGACACCTTCCACCACTAGACCAGGAGGTTCAAAGCCCCATCCAACCTGGCCTTGAACACTTCCAGGGATGGGGCATCTGCAATTTCTCTGGGCAAACTGTTCCAGTGCCTCACCACCCTCACCACCACCCAGTTCTGAACTCAGAATTTACCTTATTTTACCCTGTTTGGAAGTTTTCAGATTAGGTGTGAACATAACCAAGATTCACCTGAGAAGCCCTGAGAGGTGCAGTTCACAGTGATCTCTGTGATCACAGTGATCCTGTATCAGTACAAAAACTAAACAACTCTTGTATATCCATCATCCTGGCAAACCTCCCAGGAGGCTGCAAATAAGTATCATAGAATCATAGAACCATAGAATGCTTT
>KL280004.1:127926-140319 GCA_000699545.1 Podiceps cristatus | reverse complement strand
CTCTGGGGGTCCCTTCCAACCCCAAGCATTCCATGATCCTATGATTCTATGATTATTAATTTGTAGAAAGGTGAAAGCTGGTGATTGCTAAATTATGTTCGCCAGAATAATCACATATAGGGAGAGAAAGGAGATCTGAGAATCATGGACAATTTTTGATGACTGATGTGCCATTTCTATTCTCATTCCAGATACGTAACTTTTTTCTTGTTTACCACTGACAGGTCAATGGTAAGTTAAGCTTTCCTTTATTTGCGTTTTGACCCTAGAGAGTTTTTTTGATGTTTAGCTTTCATGATTATTTTCCCTCCCTTTCTAGGATATCTATTGTTTCCTATCTCTGTTCAGTCTAATATGCAACCTAACTAGCAAGCAATCGTGAACTTTGGTAATTCTTTGGTAATTTTACAGTAGATTGATACCAGTTTTCTTTCTTATTGGCCAAGTTTTTCATCCATCAGCTGGCTAGAATTTCTGTGGCCAGAAAGCTCTGCAATCATGTTCTTGAACTTGCACTTAACACCATCTCCCTGTAAATGCTGCTTCTGCATTTGACTTTGTTCTCTTGATCATTTTTCCGGAAATGCTTTAAACTACACTCAAGTATTTGGTAAAACACTCCAAGTACTACTTCTATACATTCAACACATTCTACGGGTGTAAGGCAGGTAACGAGAGCTAAGTCTGTAGTACAGAATCTCGAGATACAGTGCTTATAAAGTTCATTGACATCAACATAATGTTTCTGGAGAATTTAATGTAAAAATATTTTCATTTTAATACATTTTGTCTTTCTGCCTTAAAATTTTTTTCCGTTGAATTTCACCTGAATTGTTTTCAACTGTCGAGCATGTAGCAAACTTGATATATTTTCCACTTCTTTGGGTATAGATTTATTTATTTACTTGGATATCCTGGGCAGCTGTCAGTGGCATTTTTAGAAAGAAATGTGGATGAAAAAGAATGAGAATAAATTTAAACTCACCTGAGCATTTCTTCACAATTATTTTTCTGAGGAAAAAAAAAAAAAAAAAAAAAGGAAGAAATCTTCATTGTCCTATAAGCATTCTCGATCTATGTCAGACTCGTCAAATAATTTGGACTGTGAAAAGTATTACAGGTCCGTTTGCCACTCTTAACAATGAGGCTCCTTTAGGATACGGGGAAGCACTGACTTCAGTGCTAAGAATCTGAGATACAGTCCTTTTCCTTTGTGGGGAAAATTTAAATCTAAGTCTTTATGAGATGCTCTGTGAGAGATGTAGAGACATAGTTTCTTCCTGTCTCAGAACAATTTCCTAGCTTCAGGCTGCAGGTGATTTTGATCTGAGGTTCTCAAAGTTGTTGCTATTGAAACCTCTTACTCCTAAGCCATACTGCACTACCGATTGAGTTAGGGAATGAGCCTGGAATTAGGTACTGGGGTTGTAATCTATGTTCCACTAAATATACAGTTGCGTACCTAAAAATAAATGCAACTGCTTTGATGAAAGAGAATGAGATGTTTCTCTTCTGCTGTCTTCTAGCAGGGTGATTGAGGCATAGTTCTGCAAGCGGAACAGCTCTGCTCCTTTTATAAAGGAGATGTATTTTAACACCCCGTATCCAGGCTGAGTATCTTACCATGAAGTAAATGAGCATAAAGGGATACAGATGTCTCAGCATAAGTTTATTTCTCTTCCCCTTTCCATTTTGAACAAAAATATCACAACATTCTGCTCAAAGTTCTAAAGGGATATTTGTTCAATATGAAAAAGATGTCTTCATTATGGTAAGAAAAAGCAAGCAGTCAGTCTGAACTGCATTCAGTGTTTATCTGAGTGAGCAATCGATAGAAATGTATTGTTCAGATAGTCCTTAGGTCCTTCTCAGATGAAATAATGAGGAAAAGGACTTCATGCATTAAGCATTGATTTCAGCTTGCCTGTGTTTGGCCCATTCATTTAAATATTTAATTTTCTGAAAGACCTTAGAATAGCTGTTTATCACATCTGAAGGACATCAGCCCTGTACACTCCATGTGGGAGCTCATGCCTTACTTCATACCTAATACTTTTTATAGTACCCAATCTTTTGTGTGTCAGTCTCTGGCTCACGTAATTATTTACCTTTTTGACTTAGTGCTAGTTAACTGGCTTTTCTTGAGGACTATAGTGATGATGTTAGCCACTTACTAGTGCATCTGTTGGCAATTTTATCTCTATAGTGTCTTTTATCATTGCCATCATCTAATAGAGTATTTTAGCTTGCATATGTGGCTTACAACACTAGATTAGAAAGCTCACTTTACTACGATTACAAGGCCAGAAAATCTGGAGCCACTCATTAACTTGTAGAGCCAACAAAGGCAATGCATAGTGGTAAGAAAACAGAAATCATGTTATCTAATAGGACTCAGTAGCTGGAATGACTTGCTAAACTTGGTTGATTTGGAATAAGAAACTTGGATTATATTCCTTGTTGATACATAACAATGCCTGTCATATTTGAACAATATTAATGTTTTTTAAAAAAGAGTATGATTTAAGCCCTTATAATTTCTGATAGCTCAACCAGAAATGCTTATTTTTTAAAAGAAAAGCAAACCCAAAGCAGTCAATGTAAAAATTAGCAAAATATTTATGGAAATTTCCTAAAATTGTATAAGACCTTGACTGCTTGCTATGTGGTCAAAACATTCTCTGTGCTTTTGCAATTCTCTATGCTCTCACTTTACATTTGTATTTATATCTTAGAAATGTTGGAAACAGTATCCAGAAGAGAACAAGACTAGTTGCTGAGCAGAGATGACAGAACATTTTCTTTTTGACAGAGGGGTTTTTTTCCAACCAAAATGAATATTTTCATGAATGAATGACAATGGAATTAAATGGAAGGGTTTGAGGATTTAAAAAGATTAATAAATATACCCAATCTGAAAGGGGAAGACTGCTGTGGTTTTTGTTTGTTTGTTTGTTTGTGGTTTTTTCACTTTATTTTTAACCTTTTCCAAAGGAGAGGAGAAACAAGTAAAAATAAATAATTAATTAAAGAAGTGTTTTATCCACAATAATTTACCATGGCAGGGAAGCGTAACAGGATGTGTGAAGTTGAGACTCTGCTGATGTTTTCAAAGCTGTGCCGTGATTTGAATGTTCAATTCCCATCAAATTCTGATGGGAGTTTTGCTTCAGGCAGCTTTTGATATTCTCCCCTACTGGTAGCAAAAGCAAGGCTGTATACAAAATAAAAATGTCTTTGAAACCCTAATTTTTCAGCCTGCATCAGCCCTTTAAACGGTATTGTGTCTGTAGGTTTTCCAAGAAAACCTGTACAGTTTACAAGTTATATTTAACTTTTGCTGAGCAGTTGCCCTGAAACTATGCAGAACCATTGTGAATACTACCACAATAAGGCAGAGACGCATTTTAATACAGCCTTACCCTATGCAGACACTGATTTATGAGATGCATGTTCCAATTCTTTTCTTTAGTTCTCTGAGCTTTCTTTCCACATTGCAGTATCTTTTATTTGCAGTATTTGCCTCCTTATTTTTATGTATAAGAAAAAGCCTCTCCAGACAAATAGTCTAGTCCGGACTTTCCCTGTTGAGGCACCTATGGATGAGCTGGCCAAGGACCTTTCCTGGGATTTTTGTCACCTCAATCACTGACCATGGCTCCTTTCCTAATTTGCCTCCTACGCTGTGCTTTCTGGCTGTGCCTTCCTCTGGCTAAGATGCGCAACTTCTGCACCTCTCCCGTTGCATGTCCAGATTGCAGCGCGGCTGTGGCCCCAATGTCAGCTCCCCTTTTCTTCAACAGCACCTTCCCTTTGCAGAAAAACAGCAGTAGCCACCCTCCCTGCCTGTCCTCAGAGCTTCAAAGCAAACACCTGAGCTGTATTCAGGGGGAATGGGTAGTTCCTAGGGCGATGCTTTATCAGAATAACACCCTCCGAAGTTTGTTCCAAATCACCCAGTTGCTCCCTTTTTTCCCCCTCGATCAGAGGTAGTATCTACAATCACCCAAGTATTTATTAGATGTAAGGAAGAAATTCTTTACAATGAGGGTGGTAAAGCACTGGAACGGGTTGCCCAGAGAAGTGGTGGATGCCCCATCCCTGGAAACATTCAAGACCAGGTTGGACGGGGCTCTGAGCAACCTGGTCTAGGTAGTGGTGTCCCTGCTCACTGCAGGGGGGTTGGACTAGATGACCGCTAGCGGTCCCTTCCAACCCAAAACATTCTATGATTCTATGATTTTCCTGATTTCACCAGCTTGTGAAATCTCATCATACTTGAATGACTACCATACACAATTCAAATTTATCTGTGGATGTTTTACTTGACTCAGTAAAGTGCTGAGTTACAAAGTTTGGATTCAGATCATTGTTGCTTGAATTTAAAGAGTTTTAAAACTGATTTCTTCATGAAGGTGTTCCTTATTCTACCTGCAGAAGCATGAAACCAGCATTTAAACATCCAACTATTTGGGTGGACTGTTTGGGTCCATGATAGTAATATTGATCACAACTGCTGAGTGGAGAGGAATATAATTGCAGAGATTATACTGCAAAAGCAAACCTAGAACTGTTGAATCTTGGACACTATATAGACAAGGTCTAATGAACAGCATTGAGCATGATATGTAAACTGTAGGTAATATGCATTCAGAGTAGGGGCTAACTGTGCTTCAGCTAACATTCAGCATTTATAATGAACTACATTGGTATGGATTACAGTGGGCAGATTTTAAATCTTAGAATTAAAATACAAACTTGACCTTTTAAAAATTACTATGGCTTATGTGGAATAGGCATAATTCATATATTTATATAAATATTGGTGTGGTTGTAAATATATGCACACATTTAATGCAGCTTTTCTGTAAAGCTTCTGTACAACAGCAGCCTCAGCCTTTTAAGCATCGTCTTCTTTTCAGCAATCTGTTTGATTCCATCACACCAGACTAGCCTATATACTTTGCCAAAATTAGGGATATGATGCTTTCCAAGGGAGCATAGGTGACTTGGAAATGCAGGAAGCTGCAGAACAGGGTGTATTTGGCTCAAGTGTCGTTCTTTTATTTTCTCTTGTGTTTCACCTCAGCATATTCATACTCAACAGGATGGCTAAAGCCACCAGGAAAAGACAAGTTTGTGGCTGTTAGGAGTCCCTGAAAATTGCATCCTCAAAAGGGGATCATTAGGGGAAGATTCCTGTAGAAATACTCATCAGCTAGTCTATTCCTCTTTCTCCTGCCTTCTCTATCAGGTGCTGGATTTAGTCTTGTACTTTTATTACAGAGAACCCCAAAGGATTATATGTTGCTCCCGAATACTTTTGGCCAAAAATCTCTGTAGAAGTTAATGTCATCTGTGGTGCATTAAGAATACAGGAACTACATTTGTAGGACTCTGACTTTAGCTGATGTGAGGAATCTCCGTTCCCCTACCAGAGAAGTCTGTAGCAATCCTCCAGTTAAGCTCAACAGGAATGTGCTCAGTCCAATAAAATTTACAGCCCAATACAACCTTCAGTGTTAAGGTGGTACTTCTTTTAGAAATCATAGGTTTCAGAGCAGAGTGGTAGTTAAAAATATTTTTTTGCTACACCTGTACATATGTATCATACATCATCTTTAAATACAGTTAACATGCATTATTAAAAATGGGACAGATCTGGAAATGCAAATTGAGTGAGTTCTATTTATGTCCCCAGGACATTTAGCATCACCTATGCAATACACATGAAATGTGCTTGATAAGACAGTTCACTTTCAAGTTTCATAGGAAATTAATAGATATTAAATAAAACATTAATATATTCAAATCTAGAAAACCTGAAAAATTGAAAAGGCAGGCTATTTACAGCTTGTGCTATAGTAATTGGTATCTGCTGTGTCTTTTTCTTCCTTTTTGGTCTAATTAATAATATATCAGAACACTAATGGCATCCTAAAAGTGCTACATTAACTATGTGCTTTAAGAGCCATTTCCTGCTAGACTTGAATCAAATCAAATTGATTCCAGCAAGGCTTGAGTGTACTTGGTCTTTCACACTTTCTGCAATGGCTACCTTCCTGTTTCCCTTATGATATAGGCACGGAGCCTGCCAAAGTGGCTCTTTACTGATTCTTTGTCCTATTTAACCCTATGTTGCACTGGCCAAAGGCAAAACCTACCTGCAGTTGCTGGACATCACACAGAAATGAGGGGAGGATGCGGAGCCGGAGCCCTTCTTCCCACTCGAAGTCTCTTATGAGCAGAAGTGGGACAGGGGAAAAGTGGTGTGCCCCGTGGCAATGAATGCAGAAGATAACCTGGGCAACTACTGCACTCTGAGTGACTACAACAGCTGGACCCAGGACCTAAAATAATTGCTGTTATTGCGAGAAGGTTACCATATCCCTTATTACACATAAAATCTGCAAAGGCTGCTAGAAACCAGATTTCATTAATGTTGCAGCTGCTGGTGAGGAGGTTGGGGAGGTTTGTCCACTGATGCACTCATGACGTCACTTTGTTTTCTTCGGTTTTGGTGGCTGGACTTCTTCTTTCCCCCCCTCCCCCGGCCCCCGTGCAATGTGGCTGCTGTGGCTGAGTCACTCCCTCTCTGACAGCCGTCAGGAGCTCAATTACCTTGAGGATATCAGCTCCATACTGAGAACCTCATGTATGTTATTACCTTTTTTCTGCTTTAAAGAGTTGTGCGATAGGTAGAGCCAGAGAAAGGCATGCAAGAATTTCAAAGACAGGTCTGCAGTGCAAAATAAACATGCTGCTGACTTGGTTGGTCTGGGCTGGACTGGGCCCAGTAGGCACCCGCTGCTACTGCAGCAGGAAGGAGTGTTGTGCTGGTGACGGAGCTCTCTCCAGAGCCTACTCCAATTCCAGATAAAATGACTGCTCTGAAGAAAACTCCATTTTCCCCTTCAGTTTTCAGGCTGCCCTTTAGGGGCCTTGATTGAGTGACAGAGAACTAAATACCACTGAAGATGGCCGAGACCGCCCCATTCATCTGCCTAAAGACTAAAGTGAATTCAGAATTTCCCGCAATCTCGGGGGAAAAAAAAAAAAAAAAAAAAGTTTTTCCAGTGCATTTCTGCTCAAACTAGATTTTCCAGTCTTTGTAGTTTTCTGTTTTGGTTGGAAGTAGACAAACCTAGATGGTTGAAAATCTTGCTGTTTTTACAGCATGAAATGAAGCAATACAGAAAACTTAGTACTTCAACATCTGCAGAGCAAAGACAAATCATCAACCAGTATATCAAACAATGATGTTTGGTCTTTTTCAGCTGGTGACCTCTACAAGAAAGTAAACAAGCTCTGTTTGCTTTTTCTCTGCAACTTACTCTAGAGTTTGAAGGATCACCTAATAGTTCCGCTAGGTTGATTTTTTTTTTTTTTTTTTTTAATCTCTACATTTGCATTTAGAGTGTTGCAAGTTGTTTGTTGCTGGGCTGCAAAACCCTTGCTTCATATTTTAAGTCATGCAACATTTACATGCCAAAAATACCGTGAATTACACTGGATGATTATTCCAATTGTTTTTTGGTTGGGATTTATTTTTTTTTTATTGCTGATCGATTTCAACATGCCTAATGAGGAGCTTTTTTGTTTGCTAGAAAGGTACCAACTGCAACTGATTTTAGGTGTCAAGGAACCATTCCTTCATCTCTCTTTGTTATTATGCTTTAAAAGATGTTTCTAGTGAATGTTGGATGTGTCCCCATTTTCTCAGAACCTGCTTCATCGCTGGTAATTGTTTAACAGAGCGGACTTGTGCTGCTGTGAATTTTGCAATTGCAGTAAATCCCACCACACTACTGGAAGCCTAATGGAATAATGGGAGTTTACAGCCCAAAACCTATGAAGAAGGAGTTGATATTAACTCTGTGTGATATGCTGCTCATCAGGATGCTGTGAAGTCCTCAGCCAGATAAACTTCAAGGCAAATTTCCAATAGCTTTCAGCTGCACCAAAATTTCACCTTTGGATTCATTTTTATCTACTCAGGGATAGATATAGATGTGCAAATGTATATTCGCAATAAAGAAGTCAAAGAGCTAATTATTGACAAATAATGGCAGATACAACAACAGCTGAGCAATTTTAATTTGGTTTTATGTCTGTTTTGCACACAGACACCATGACTCTCCTTAATCACACAGTTTTGCTGTGAAGATCTTAGAAAGCTTTTTCAATCCATAGGTTGGGCTTAGGAATTGGCTCTTCTGTCCCTAATCACATCAAAAAAATAGCCTTATTTTCCCTGTCCAGCATCTTCCTCACGAGGAAGCAACGAGGTAAGTTCCTTGCTCTTGTGTTAGGTTTGAACATGGATCCAAGGTGTCTCTGGAAGCATGGAGCTGTGATCATGAGGAAAGTGAAAAGCGCTGACTACACATGAATTAGGCAGCTACACTTGCTGCTGGTTGTGTCTCTGCTGAGCAGCGGAAACTGCTATTTTTCAGAGGCAATAAAGAGTATATTCTTGTCAAAAAGGTAACTCCCTTACAAAATTGTGTGACCTTGCTCCAAAGCGTGAGAGGATGATGTTCTCTGTTCAAAGATGAGTCATAGAGAAGTTTTCTTTCTTTTTTTTTTTTTTTTTTTTTTTTTTTTGGCTGAAGCACTTATTTTTTCCTTTCCTTGGAAGTGGCTGAAACATTTAAACTTTCCAAAACCATTCAGTCTGAGGGAAATCCACCAACATGGATGACTGCAGTCTAGGATCTAAGCAACTGAAAGCAATCTTAAAATGAGAATGTCAGGGGTCGTGTGTGTGTATTTGCGACACATATACCAATTCATCAAAAGAATTTAATATACTCATACGATTAAAGAAAGCATGTGAGTACATATATATATGTATATATATTTGTTCAAGACCAGAAATTCTTAGTATAAACAGTAATTTTTAGGTCTATCACATGTATGTCTTTCAGAAATACACAACCCACAGATTCATATTCATATGAGGAGATTTACAGAGATGAAGTGAGAATAAGAAAGTGTCTAGCCAAATAAAGAACACAAGAGAGATAGTGTCTGCAGCTCTAATCACCACTAATTTGTCAATATAGATGCTTTGAACATACATTTTTATTTGTGGTACCTATGCAAAGGAGAATTGTATTGACAAAAAATACTATCATAACTCTTCTTAAAAAGAATGACACTTTTATAAGAACCTCCCTTACTGTTAATTGCTATTCCCATTTTTCCCTAGACTATTCTCACTCACAGCCCACGTACAATGTCTGAAGATAATTTCAAATTAAATTATGATAGTTGAAAATTTAAAACACTTGAAAAGAAAACTGAAACACAGTTTGACAGTAGTAGAAGTGTTCGTGGGAAATCTGCCAGAGAGAAGCTAAGGAGGGCCAGTAAGAAGCTGCTTTTAGGACTCTGAAACATAGCAAGGGGACATCATGGAGGCTTCCTCTGCATGCAGTGTTTTTCTTTTTAATTGCCTAATGAGGACTCAACACCGTATAGGAATCTTAAATCACATTTTTCAAGTCTGTCATCTGTCATGGTGCATTCTTAACCTTTATTAAGGCAATCCTGAAGATCCACACACTGATATATCCAAGTACAGAGCCTGGCTGGTACTTCATATGTAGAAGTAAGGGATTCTCCTCTCTTCTCTCCTCCCATTTGCATTTGTATAACGCATCTTTTCCTTTTCCAGTACTCCTCTTTGTTTTGCTTAATGTAGAGTTGGTTACTACTTCTAACATCCTGAAAACATTTTATGTAGATCCTGGTTGCATGAGTAAGAGTCCCACACTTTGTGCTACACCATTCAGCAAAAAGAGTTGCTATTATAGTAGGAATTTCTATAAAGAGTTTGAAGCCTCCCTGTACTAGATATTCACAAGAGACATATCAATGTCTTTATAGACATGAAGATAGGATCCCCAGCTCAATTACCTGGGGGGAGAAATAAAAGATAAATAATGAGTGAGTGAAATATGCAATACAACTGAGTTTGGAAGGGATGAGGGATGAAAAGGACAGTGGAAGATTTGCTGTACCTTACAACATTATGACACTTTGCCTGTATGACAGCTATGGGCAACCACACTAGTGTTGCTCCCATTAAATACTTAAAAATGAAGTCAGTTTGTTTCAGAGTAGAAACATGGATGTTAGCACAAGCCCAAATGTATACCAAACTCTGGATAGTCTAGAGGAGGAGAGAAATTAGGAGGAAAATGCATGTAATCAAATGTTCAGTTTCTGCATCTCTGTCATGGGAGAAGTCAGAGCATAGCTCTCCCTCAGGTTTCGGGCTGACCAAACATGGCTTGGCTTTGTTACCTCTTCCCTTTTCCTGGCACTGGATGGACCTCTCCAGCTTTTCAGCTCTGTTTGCACTCTTGTAGTCTTGAACCATAGAAGATAGATATACTATTTATCTGCCCTAAAGAGTGCTTCTTCCTTTCCCTGGTGTGATGTTTCAGAAGTCTTCCTTCCTTGGTGGCCTCTCGGCAATACAACTAATTTCTGTAGCAGTCTGAGGGGATGAAGTGAGAAATCTTATTTGGAGAGGGCTTACTGCAGGTGGGAGGTAGTGTCTTGGCTGAGGAGATGTGTGGTGGTGGGGTTTCATCCTATGTCTTATGTCTAAGTAAGTGGCATGTGACTCTTACAAAGCTATAGCTGCCAAGCCTATTTACCATGCACAGCACTAACTGTTAAGTGTAATGTTTTGCCAAGATTGTGCTTTTATTGTCAACAAGACCAATGAGATGAAAATGGTCTTGGTAGACAGGCGCTGGTAATACATAATGAATAACTTATTCAACTGATATGCTTCTTTATACTCCAGAGGTATTATCTACAAGGCCATTCTGTTTTCTTTTTCTCAAATGCATTTGTTTCTTTAACTTCCTTCCAGGACAATTTTTCAAAGGCAGTCTGTGAAGGCTCAGGTAGCCTGTGGCACACGTGGAGCTGTTGAAAGCCGAATTGCCTTGACTGGATGTTAGTCCCGTGGCATGGCTTACCAAATGGGCTTTGGGTGTAAACCACTTACCTTGCTGATTGCATTACAGAGCAGAAGTAGTACTTCAGAATGACAGTGTTTAAAGGAAATAGGAAAAATCAGCAGCCTGCTTTTAGGACTGATCACTGGGGGACAAAGGAAATGAGAGCAATCATCTTCTACAGTGCAAGAACTGAGCAGTGTAGCCAGCAAAACAAGAGGAGAGCAGCAGTACGGAGCAGATCACAGTGGGAATCGGTAGGCCAGGAGGGGAGTGTGTGTTTTTAGTAGGGACTGAATAAAGTAAAGAGAAAAAAATCTGACATCAAATTTTGTAACATGAGAGCTCACAGGGGGCTCAGGTTTTCTCAAAAGTATTCTAATGATAACTTCCTGTCAAAAAGGTTTTAATGGAAAAAGTCATTTTGAAATGAAATGTTGCGGGTTTTGTTTTTCAGCAAAAACTGAATTTTCATCAAATGCATCTTTTGAGGCAGTTATTTTTTTTGCCAACTTGTCTCTATTTTTCTCTTTTTTAACCCTGCCAAACAAAAAGAGTATTCAGGAAATATTTATTTAAACCTTAATGTGGTATGAAAAATTTTATTCCCTAACAATTCAGGGAAAAATAAGCTGTCAAAGAATAAAAGAGGTGAACTTCATACAGCATGATATAGAGCCAATGATTATCAATGAAGATGCCATGCTTTGAGTTCAACATGTACCTTATATTTTTTAGGAACAGGAAGCCTTTGCTAAATTGAAATCTGTTTGTTTTGTTTTTTTTTTTTTCTTTTTCAGTTTAGTTATTTCCTAGCAACACTTGCTACCTCTGAATGAAACATCTAATGAGTTGAGCCCTTAAGCTCATATAAGAGGTAAAATTTTGTATACTATGACATTAACAAGTGGGGTTTTGGAGGATTTTTTTTCCCAGAGAAGATATATTCCTGTTGTGGGACTTTGCATAAATATTGCATAAATACTGGATATCTTTTAGGCAACAGAAGGCAACCTTTACATTGCAAATATTGTCAAATGGCAGAGTAATGATTGTGCCTAAGAAAAGATAAGAACCAGGAGAATTTTGACCCACTGCACTCTGTTGCCAACTAGGTGATAAAGTTACTTGAAAGAAAGTAACTTTCAGAAAGTTACTGCAGCACCATCAATGTAAAGATTCTTCCTTTTCTCTGGAACAGTGTTTCACATTCCTGGGTCCATGAATTTCTTTGTTTGGTCAGAATAAAGCCATTAGAGGACATTTCAAAATTATTCCAGATCAAATTTCCAGTGGTCAGAGGGAAGCCATGATTCTCAATTCTAGTCTGTCTTCATCATCACCATGGGGAATGAAGATGTCCATGGAGCTAACATTGAGCTAAATCCACTGACAGCATTGATGTTTGCAT